>JAJHUR010074566.1:0-18566 GCA_027495735.1 Lutjanus campechanus
ACTTGAACTTGGAGTCAGCTAAAAAGTTTGGAAACTCTGGGAATATTTTCATGTAATTCACATTGGATAGTTCTTTTTTATTATCCATTATTGTTTAAGAGCGTCTGCTTCTCTATTTTGTTGACCCAGACTGACCTGCGATACCTCAGCGAAGGCCCGTTGACAGAAACGCTGAGACCTTTTCACCTGTCTGAGCGAGAGTACAGTAGCTCCTGCTAATTCTTCTTTCTTTTTTGTTCAGATCAAGAGAAAAGAAAGGGGAGGGAAGGAGTGAGTGGAGAGTACACAACTCGAGTATCGGTCTCATCAAAATCCAATCTTGCATGACAGGCGGGGACGAAAGCAGGCCAGTTTGTTTGCTTCCATAACAAAAGATGATAAGCAAAGATTGCTTTGCGACATGAGCAAAGATAGATTTATGACCTTCTTTTATGTCAGATGATTTGATTTTTCTTGCCCAGACTGGACCCCCGAAATAAAACGTTTTTTTGAATAAAATATATCGAATGTCTTTTCCCCTTTGAAGTTGGGTGTTGGCGTGGTCAGAAACAAAATCTGTTATTTAACCACCTGAGAAATATGGGAAAAAAACATTTTTATATGTTGCTCCAAACAAAGGCAGATGTCTAATGGTTAAATCACTTGGGCTCACAGTTGTACACATCTTTTTACTGCTTGTCTAGACAGCTTTATTTGTGCTCCAATTCCCCAAAGCACTTTGTTGAAAATGGAGGAGAATGCTTGTATTCAGAGTAAATGGCATAAAGTCATTGGTTTACAGCTGGCTGTCTGCTTCTCTCACAGCTGACAGATCGAGAAAATGGGATTGGTAGATATGGAAATTGAGTCGATCAAAATGTCCCTTTCAAAATGTGCCTTTCAAATTGCGCCTGTCAGGGTGTAAATATGGGCTTTCTGGGTGCTTTAGCCCCTCTGGAGGTGTTTTCTGTACCTGTTCTGCTCTGTTTGGGACGTCATTTACTCGGAATTTACATGGCAGCTGTTTATCCTTCGCCTGTGAAACAGACAGGGACCGCCCTGCTCTCCATTTCCTATTTCCTCTCCAATTCGACAGACACACCAAGCTGCTAAAACAAACTTCAGCTTGCATTAATTTAGATTTATGATTTAAGATAAATTTGATTTAGATAAGCACATAATTATTCAACGCCTCTTTAGCAGCACTTTAGCAGAGTTCTCGTTTCACGTCTTACCCGTGCTTATCTCCGTGCATATTTATAGGAATTTCATTAGTTGAAGGAATTTGCAATATTTTCTTAGGTGTTGGTTTGGCAAACAAGCTGTTTTTCCAAAGCTCTTGGCAGCTGCCTGTGTTAGTTAGCGAGGCAGATATTGAGATTAGGATATTCCAGATTCCAAGGTTGTGGATTTGGACCAAGCGAGAGCAGTGGCTGCAGAGTAATTCATGCACCTTTGCGGGTTTTGTCCTTAGCTGTGTGTGTGTGTGTCAACAGCCCAGGTCTGTTGTTTTAGGCAGGAGGTGTGAAAAAGAAAACTGTTCCGCTAAAGACCACCACGCTTGTAAAGAGGAGGACTCTGGGTAAATTTGTCCCTACCTGCTGAAAGGCCCCTTTTAAATGTTGATGGGAATGTTGGTTAGTTTGGTCTGCGGGATGTTGGAGATTAATTCATAGTGACTTGAACTCGGATGAACTTTTTTGAGCTTCACACTTCGATGAGAAATTGTGTTCCTAATTAGATGCATTTATTGAAAACATCTGCAAAGTGAAATATACAGCCAGCAATCTAATACAGCAGCAAATACTTTGTTTTTGTTGAGGTATTTCTTATACTTTTACCTCATAAATGGGGCATAATGCTCTATAATTCAAGAATTCAACACCTTCATGTCAAGGGTTTATTTTTATTTTTTTGCATTCAGTGACATATCAGCTGAACTTCGGTATTGGCTGATTTTTGTGATCAGATCCAGACCCAATAGCTGCTGAGGAGGAGGACTGTTTTTGCTTTAATATCGATACAAATCAAGTCTCAAAATTAACAAACTGTGATAGACGTGGAGATCAGCTGACTGCAGTCAGGGGAGAACCCTCATGGTGCGCTGCTATTTGCAGGACACACGCTTTTCTCATTCTTTGTCTGTAATCTAATGTTTTCACATCACAGTTGACAAAGAAAGGCTTTAAAACGTGAACTCAGTTTACTCAAACAATATTAGACTTGTGTAGGCTGATATTCATTGGCAGATAGTTTGAATAAAAATGAAAATGAAAATGATGCCTGAGCAGCTGCACACTGCGCTGCGTCATCAAAATGCTGACTCACTTGCACTGTACATTGAGCTGCACTAGTCACACATGAGGCTCACTCAGACTTTGGACTGGCAGAGTTAAGTTCGGGCCAAAAAAATGTGGGCATTTGTGTTTGTTATAACTGAACTGTGATAAACCAGCTGTGCATTAGGTGAAAGCTCTGCTGTGATATGCAAGTGCATGTGTATGCTGGGTTAGAGAGAGAGAGGTGAGTGTGCTGTGTGGATTCTGTTGCAGGCATGGTTGTTGGGTGGCTATGTAGTCTTGTGAGTGACCTTTTTTTTCATTGTTCATCTATGAAATCTAAGTAGAAGGGACCCGCTATTGCAGGGACACCCAACTTGCGGCCTGCAGGATGAATCTGGTGGTTCGACCATTTGTAATTATTAATGAAAATAAATTGATATACTGTATTTCGCAGAAAGTGCGGTCTGACGGCCCATCCGCCCATAACGTACGCCTGTTGTGACACTTCATTTCTTTGTACAGCTGACCTGTTCGGAGCTGCTGTGGTCAAATTTGCCATTTTGCAAAGATGAGTGCAGAGAGAAAAACATGGAAGGGTTGAAAATCAAAACAGTTTAAAGAAACGATTAAACGATTAAACGATTTAAAAGAAAAATGGACAAATGAATTTGTCTTTAGTTTTCCACCTCATACCAGTCCTAAACCATTGTGTTTAATTTGCCAAATGGCAACTGCTGTATGCAAGTTGGTAATATCAGGCACCATCAAAAAACATGCAAGTTTCAGGGCAGTTTTCCTACCTGGTAGCACCCCAAAAAACTTTTATTCATACTTTTAACTGATAAATAACATTATTGTTAATGTTTGTTTATTAACTGACCCCTGGCCTCCTCTCAATTTCCAAAAGTAGCCCCGAGGCAATGCAAGTTGAGTATCCCTGCCCTTTTGGTGCGGGTATTTCGCACCCTACATACATACATTGCTCTCCAAACTTTATTTCTCTACTTGTTTGCATACATATGCTTGTATCTGAGTTAGTTTGTTAGAATAAGGTCCCAGTATCAACTTTTCTCCCCAGTTTGCTCAGCATGCAGACATTTTGTGGTGTTTTTTCCCAGGAACAAGGTTTGAGCAGATGTTCACGTGTTGCAGCTCCGTCCTGTTCTGTAGCTCTGCTCTCAGGTGTACTGCAGGAAGCACTCGGTGACTGAAGTGATTCATCATTTCAGTTACCCAGGAGGAAGAATGCTTGGCTTTTTTCACACCTTAATGACTGTAACCCCCCGCTCTCTGCTGCCTCTCTGTGAACTGAACTGAAGTGAGAGCGTCGAGTTCGACTCAACAGCCAACATCTGGAAAAGAGCCTAGTGTCAAACGGGCTGTAAACTAAGTGGCTGAAGAGAAACTGATGAACTTTCCAGGTCACTTCCTGGTGTGGTATTTTAAGATATCTCACTGTGTATATGTAACTGCTTATTTACACTCAGTCAGCACAGACATAGGTTCATACATGCATGTACAGACAGAAATGTGTAATGTATACACGCTGTTCTAACACACACTTATGCACAGCTGGCACTGATGATATATACCCCCCACCTACCCCATTTATAACTGATGTCACGGAAGGCTCCACTGTACAAAAGAGCTCTCGTGCAACCAGATGCTCTCCTCTGTCTCTTACTGTGATGAGAAAATGGCTTGTTGTGAAGTTGATTCACCAACTAAATATCTGTGGTCCCATCTAAAGCCGGTCGCCCCCTCTGTTCCCATCTTTACCACCACTGGGGGGTTTGGTTAGTCAGTGACCTGATGCCTTTTGAACTCACACGAACAACCCACTTTCCTCTAGTCTTGATAAACATGTGGCTTAACCTACAGCTGGTTCAGGGAGATTACAGTGAAAGCCTTGAGTCAGCATGTACACACGTGTACACAACCAGCTGCATGTGTTACAACACACACACACACACACACGGGGCAGTGGCCACTCTATCATCAGGGTTCTCTGCACAGCTTGTGATGAGGGTGTAATGAGGTAACGTTGTGATAGACCTTTTCACTGCGAGAGCTACAGTAAGAGCCAGTGTTGTCCTCCAAGTTGAACCTAACATAGCCAGTGTCTATGGCGTCATGGAATATAATGAGCGGGGTTGCAGGGTTATTTTTATTATCAACTGTTCTACTTATTATTTTGGTGCTTTTTTTTGTAACCTGAGTGAATGAGAAATATGACCAGCTGTCGTTAAAACTACTATATATAGATATTTTTTGTAATTATGGTAGGGCTGCTTACTCCTACCACACATATAAAGACTGAATACAGTTTGAATCCATCTTGTATCCCCCAGTTTGTCTGTTTTGTATTGTTTGCTTTTGTTCTTTTTTTGGTCTCATTCATTTTTGTTGTTTGTCTTTGTCTTACTTGCATAAGTTTGTGTGTCTCTCTGTAATTTTCTCCCTTTGTTTTGTGCGCACTTTATTGCACAATAAAAAAAAAACATTACTTTAATGTTGCAAATGGTTAAAGGTGGAGCTTATTTTTTATGACATATATCGCTGAGTAGTTTTGTCAGGTACAGTATTTGAGTAAATATACTTAGTTACTTTCCCCCTCCAGGTCACTAGTACATCAAACAACCACCAGTAGCAGCCATCGCTGAGCTGTCTGGACGTTTATTGTCAGTTAAGCCTGAACTCATAAAACACTGGGGCCTCACACTGTTGAATCCATTACAGCTCATCTGGAGAGTTTAAAACGCCTCTGTTGACCACGTTGGGCTGCACATCACGGCTTTTGTCAGAGAAGACCGTGACATTACCTTTGGCCTTTCAGTGGAGGTGCATCATCATCAAAGCACCTTGCCTGCACACTGTATTTACTGCACGTTCATCTGCAAACTGAATTAAGGCTGCCTCTGCTGTTGTCGACAGGAGGATTAGGGCTTAATTACATCTGGGCAGAGGCTGCCATATAGTCAGAGAAACAACCGTACAGTGGGGGGACCGGTGCAGTGCATTAGGGAGGTGTTGAGGAGAGGGATAAGCCTGTGTAATATGCCAGGTGCGTCCAGGGTATTAGCAAACACTGGCACGGCACTGTGCGCCTGCCAAGACAAGGGATCAAAACAAACCCACCCTGCTGAATACTCTCTCTCATTTCATGTTGAAGGCCAACACTCGCCTGTGTCAGGCATTGTTGAGTGGAAGAAAACAGTAGAACATTTTGTCTTAAATCCGCACACAATAGTATACAAAATGCAGACACTCATGCACAAACACAAGACACCCACACACAAATAACAAACACGGACAGATCTGTGAGAAATTGTGTTGGTATATCAGCCAGTTACCTCTGGTGGTATCTCGCCGTACCAGTTTTGGTTTTCTTTGCTTAGAAGATTTGAAGATATCCATCTTTGAGATTTCTGCCTTAATCCAAACACAAAGGGGAGATTTTGTTTGTGGTACACACAGGACAGAATGACATTTTAAAAAAAGTAAAAGCAACATCTTTTCTTTTTCCTAAAGCTCGCCTCACTGTGAAAGGATGGGACTGTTTTCATAAAAACTATTTACCACGAGGCAGTACCTGGACAAATTAAACCATAACTATTAAGAAACAAGAAAAGAAGTAAACGGAAAATAATATTTTTTTTGTAGTTCGAGTGAGCCAACTCTTTAGGAGTTTGCAGATTTTTCAGAGCCGTTCATGAACAAGAAGAAGCTGGCGATTAATTTAATAATCATTGAAAGAAACGGATGCCTGCAGAAAAGAAACACTGCTGCCAACTAGGGCTGTGTATCGTTTAAATAATTACGATACCAGTACTCTTAAAATGACACTGATACCAGTAGAGTACTCTGTTTGATATTGTTTTTTTGCTTAATGAGGTGCCTGATCATGTCAGTCATATTCACAGTTTTTCCTGAAATAATCCTTTCAAATTTTATGCATTTATTTTCATCAGACACCACAGGCAGTATAGCCATACCTTTGAACGTTACAAATAGTCATTTTTTTCTAGATCTGGATACAAAAAGAATTGAATTTGAAGGTATTCTTTGACTGGAGAAGTTTCGATACTACTTGGTACTAGGTTATTTTAATATATACTTCAAAGGTATAGAGAACGGATACCAAGCCCCACTGCCAAACGAACGTCTTGGATTCCCCGAACTGAGCAGGTTTAATAAGAAAATGATAAATTTAGACACTCAATTTAGAGACTCAACATCAGTGCAATGACCAGCGGCAACAGACTCTTTAAACTTTCTCTTCCTCATTTGAAAAACAGAGCAAAACTCCTGCCTCACAGCAACTCTGAGGAGATGCACTACCTTGAATAAAGAAGGCTTTTAAATCACGATGTTAAGATGTCAGAGGGATCAGCGGTCAATGACTGTCAGCCACTGGTATCGTCCGTCAGCTTAACCCAGGTGTGTACCAAATTTGATGGCATTTGATTTAGTAGTACTTCCCAAACCCAAATGTTAACCTCACTGTGGCAGATGAAAAGTCAGGGGACGACCCAAGTTGTTAGGGTTCATCCTCTGGGCAGCATGAATGCTGGCGGAAAATTTCATGGCAAATCCATCCAATAATTTTGAGATATTTCAATTTGAACCAAAGTGACCCACCGATCAGCCACCACTGCCACTGCCTGAAACAGTCTTCATGCATTTTACCGCCTGCCTTTCTTGGCTTCATAAATAGTTTCTCATTTGACTCTTGAGCAGCCAAAATAACCATCATCTCTCCTCAATTTCTCCCTCATACAAACACAGACTTCCTCTCCAAGACTCTTCCTCTCCTGAATAATAATTTGTTCTGTTATTTCTGTCTCAAATATTTGCCTCATCCCATTATTCCATAAAAATATTATTTGAACAATGGCAACAGAGAAAGCTCTGTGAGCGACATCAGATCTTCTTCATTCCAGTGAATGAGCGAGCTCCGTCTTGTAATATCCAGAGTGGTGTTCGGCCGGTGTAGCGTGACCTCTTAGGATCTAGTTAGTGACAGGCTCAGTGTTATTATTGCTGCAGCCAGATAGAGCTGCCTAATTTCATTCCAATCATTGCCCTCATGTTGTTGCTGGAACTGAGAGAGGAAGCTATGATGGATGTGTTTTTAATTAGCTCAATGGGCTTGCAGTGAAATTGAGTATGAATATTCATTGTGATCGCCGTCGTCCTACAGATAGAGCTGAGTTTTAATCATAATAGTTTCAACATCTTGAAAGGAAAGTAATTGTTTCAAGTAGACTTATTAAATGTTCTTTTTTCCAGTAATGCAGATAATTGAAATCGAAAGCACTGTGCAGCCATTTACCACATAATGTACAGTATTATAGTCTCAAAGATCATTATGTGGTATTATTGATAGCGCGGTTCGCTTACAGGCAGAGTCTTTGGCAGCAAGTCAAGTCTCAAACATCCTTCTTGCAAAGCTTGTTACATGTTTTAACACAACTGTGTCAATTACTGTAGCTGCCATATTTATTGGTAAACTGTTTAATCATTTTGGGAGTTCATCGGGTTGATCTTGAGTCTTGAATATTTGGCTTTCAGGTTTCTAATCAGGTCTCGTAAGTCGAGTCTCACAGCAGCCAAGTCTGAGTCACCTTTGTGACTGAAGTCTGACTGAATTTCTTTCAAGTCTCAAATGTATAGTCTTGTTCAGAAGTAGAAAACACAGTGGTCCTCAGGCAAGAACCAGTCATATGAACAGATCTGTTCTTTAGTGGTGTGTTCTTGGGATTGAGCAGAACTTGTCACATTCAACAATTCTCTCGTATTTTGAATTTTCTTTCAGATGGGCTTTCTTTCCAGACCTGTCGTAGGTCTCATGCAGTTTTTTTTTTTCCCCACTTGAGACTCAAAAGAAAAATTTGATGTCTCTCCGGGACCCAAACAAGCCTGAGAGCTGGCGACAGAATGTCAGAATATTAACTGCCACTAGCAAGATAACTTTAGTATCTAATGCTGAAAAAGCTAGTTAGCTAGGAACACACTAGTCACTAACTAACAGAAACAGGAAACAGCAGTTCAAATGCTACACACACACATGACTGACTTACTTTACCACTGTCAGAACATGGTCTCTTGAAAGTCTCCTCTTTTCGCTTTTTGCTGGCCTCAATGCTGAGATTATTTCGTTTGGAGATGTCTGCCCAATTTGCTCATTTTTAAGTTCTCATTACTGAGCACTTCTCCACATACCATCTGAGAGGCATCTGAGCTGAACAGACCAGTGCAGCAAAAAAAAAAGAATGTTCTTCTCCTGTTTTAATTAGGAAAAAGAATTCACATATCATAGCATTGTGATGGTTTTTCTTCTGCTAATTGATGACCCGGTCCATGACCCATTTTTGGTTGCTTTGGTAAAGACTGCTTTATCGTTCTATACCACAGGCTGCTCCCCTTTTGTCACCCTGTCAAAGTTTCCTCACAGTTCCAATAACTGTTAAAAGTACCCTGTGGAGTTTCCTTGTAAACACATTTATATTTACATTCAGTGTTTATGACCAAAACACATTTTGAGTTTTCCTGAAGTCTGTTAAATGCATTTTCTTCCTCGTAAAACA
The DNA here is from genome assembly GCA_027495735.1 of Lutjanus campechanus. NCBI lineage: Eukaryota > Metazoa > Chordata > Actinopteri > Lutjaniformes > Lutjanidae > Lutjanus > Lutjanus campechanus. The sequence goes on from JAJHUR010074566.1 coordinate 8,852, forward strand.
TTTGCACAGGCAATTTTTACATCCCTGTTTTCCAGTTGCTGCTTAATGGAATAGAATGAAATCCTCAGCAGGAATGTGTCTCGCTGCATGCTCATAAACATTCATGACATAGAAACAAAACAGAGTTTCCACTGGGGTTTGGTGATTGAACGAATATATTGGTAATTTGTGATTGCTGATGATTTCACCACTAGTTGAGAGCTGCTGATCAGCGACAGGCTGTCGTTCAGCAAGCTAACCCAGCAATGCGAGAGAGAGGCAGCAGGAAAACGGCGTGCAGAGCCAGAATATTTTCACATCTGACTTGATGAATCGAGGATTTATTTTAACCAAACCACAGATGATGATTGTTGAAACAGTAAAAAGTCTACTGTCTTGCCTAAGATGTTTGACATTTAGGAGAGAAAATAAAAAGAAGCTGTTGCTTCTGTTCATTGCAGTGTATCTCCTTATCCTGTTTGTTATTTTTGTATTAAACACAACTATGTTAAGGACATGTGGTGTGGAGATAAAATCCTTTTCAAACCCAGACACAATATCATCGTCCAACCCCTAGTTTCCACTCATAAAATATTGTTCTTTAGTGCCACCAGTGACCAAAAACTCCAGAGCAAAGGCTGGACTAATAAGCTGTACATTAATAGAGTGCTTTCATTCGTAAAAAAAAAATCAAAAAAATTTTAAACTGGAAAACTTTCCCCATGAGCACCACTTCTGGTAATTGAGCTTTGAGCAAAGATGCTTGTCTCAATGCTTTAAGAGAAGCTAATGTGGGTCTTTTCCCTCAAAGGGAGAATTAACTGCAAAAAAATCACATTTTTCTTCATTAGTAAAGAAGCACATGAGAGTGTGGCAGCCTGGATCTGTGTGTATGAGTTTGAATTTGCAGTGTGTGTTTTCACAGGGCTGTGCACATACGTCAGTGTTTCTCTGCTTCATTTCCTGCTAATTGATCTCCACCATGTAGAGCAGGAGGCAGATAGCAATCTGCATTTGTGTTTGTGTAACTCCCACCGACAGCGAGCCAGATCTGTTGGACCACAGTACAGCTGGTGGTGTTGAGTCAGCATGTTGAGGTCACAGCACTGGTGTTGGTACCAGACCTCCATCTGGTTGCACCCACACACAGCAACGCCGATCTCTCACTACATCTGATTCTATCTCAGCGCTCCAGATTGGACCCTGCTTCTCTGCAGCCTCACCACATTCAGAACACATTGTTTCTGCACGTCATGTGTTTCTCATTAAGTGGTGTTTGTTTGGCAGAGTGAGGACAGTGTGGTGGTGGACATTTCTCCTGTTCTGACGACCCAAATTCTAACCTGAGCGGTGCTGCAGCTGAATGTGTGTGGGGGATGTAACGGCGGTGTCTCACCAGCAGATGGCAGAAAGTACACACTCGTGCTGGCTCATATTCATTTGCAGCCTGCTACAGATGTTGGCAGGGCTGCTGATGTGTAGTTATTAAACTAATTAGGATGGATGGGAATAGATTGCTTCATGAGAACTTGTTTGGATGTTTTGCTGCACATCTGACAGCTGTTTGTTTTTGATCCTCGTAAGATGTGTTTCTGCTCTTTTGCTCTAACAGTGGTCCTCAGTTTAGTTAGTTATTTTAATTAGAGCTACAATAATTACTTTATTAATCAATTAGTTGTCAACTATTAAATCAATCGGCAACTATTTTGATAATCGATTAATTGTTTTGAGACATTTTTTCAGAAAAAATGTCTCTGATTTCAGCTTCTCAAATGTGAATATTTTATGATGTCCTTATACCTCCATGACAGTAAACTGAATTTCTTTGTGTTGTGGACAAAATAAGACATTTAAGGACATCACATCAGGCTTTGGGAAACACTGATCAACATTTTGAACCATTTTCAGTGGATCACTGGTGTTGTTGGTCAGAAAGATAAGTTGCATTGTTATCGTATTACTAACTGCATAACTATTCTCTGATAATCGTTATTCGATTTGAGTAATTTTTTTGTTTCTCTGATTAAGGACATCATCTTGGACTTTGGGAAACAGTGATCCACATTTTTTCCACAATTTTCAGCCCTAGTTTTATACTGTAGAATGTAATCAAGGAGTTTATCTGAGTTTATTTTGAATGTTAAAATGGCAGGAATTCAATGCAGAAACAGAGTAGACACTCTTTACTTTCAAATTTTCTTTTGAGAAAATGCCCAATAAATGTTTATTATGCACCATAACAGTAAAAAAAAAAAACTAGACATGGTTAAGCTTGACAGTTCATTCTTGACCTTGGAAACAGCATCTGACAAAACTGCCTCAACTCAAGGTCCACTTGCTCGATTGTTTGGGAGGCTTCAACTATATCAAACAGTTTGATGATAACCGAGCAAACTCAGTCTGCTCACAAGGACCATGTGAAATATTCCAAAGTTCAAGAGAAATCAAGTAAGTGGACCTTGAGTTGAGACAATGTTGTCAAACGCTGTTTACAAGATCAAGAATGAACCATCAAGGTTAACCATGTCTTGTGTTTTTTACTGTTTTTGGTGCATAACAAACATTTCTTTCATTTTCACAAATGGGCACTGTTCACTCTGAACTATGGTGACCACTGACTTCATGCAAGAAAGACATGAAAGTGTATAAAATGTGTTTAAATGAATCTGACCCATGTATTTTGAAAGAACTGGAAAAAAATTAAAGATGAAAATGGTGCATACCGTGTGGGTGCGGTGCATTACGATTCTCTTCTTTGAAGATTATGAATCGATGCAGAAATGTCAATAATCTGAAATTTAAAACCCAGTTCTCAACATCATGATCAACTGTAAGAGTTTTATAAGACCGGCTGTATGTTCCTTATGGCTGAACCAGTTGGATGGTGAAATGTGTGTCATGCTTACATTTTATATTAGGCTACTTCATTAGTTTCGGTGAGGATAGCTGAGTGTGAGCAACTGTGGATTTGATACAACCAGCACTTCTTGGCTTAAAAGCTTATCAAAACACTTCCTAATCACATCGTAGCCCCCTGAATCAAATAATGAGGTGCCAAGAGATTCCCACACTAGCATAGACATCAAGGTTGTCAGAAGTTTTGATACTTTTTCGACCATGTGTTTAATACGATACAGTACAATACGATACAATCTTCATTGCCCTGCCTGTAATTTGGCTTGCAGCAAAGCAAAACCAGACAGTGTTCAGTGACTTTTTCTCCACCAGCACTATGTGCAGGTTGTTAATTTAAGAAAAATAAATAAAGAATCGTATTTTGTGTGCCTTGGGCATTTTTCGCACCATCTTGCCATGGCATCAGATATTGTTTCGAAGTTTAAAATTCTGGTTTCCTAACAACTCTAATACACATAAATCAATCTGTGTCTGTCTGTCTGTGCGTGTTTTGTGAAATGTTCTCTTCTGAACACTGAATTGTGTTGTGCGTCTTTGCTCTTGGTTTCCTCTGTATATAGGAAACCTCTTGAAGACAACTGCACCATGTCTTCAATACTTGAAAGGATTCGGTGCTGATGTGCTGCTCTCCTCTCCTTCATCTCTCGTCGGCTCTCTCCCAGTGTGACTCATCTAAGCTATGCACTCTGCTTCTGTGGATCATATAGTGGATCATATAGCGCTCACATAACAGCAGGCCAAGCTTTTCATGTTATATTTACAGAAAGTGGGTGTATATTTGGCCTTATGTGGCTTGGATTCAACACAAATGACTGTTGTAAGAAACTCTCCACAAAAGTCCACTATAGATTATTGATAGAAAGCACTTTCGAGTGTTAATATCTAGTTGTTTAACAGCTTCCATGAGCCAGATTGACCCGCTGGGAGAACCAAGACAAACTCGCCTGTTGTTCTCCCCATTAGCCTGCACCAGTTGTTGATTAAGTTTCAATAGACTCTCACTAGTTGGTTTCCTCCGCTTAGCCTCCTAATAAATGCCAGGGCTGATTTGGCTGCGATTGTCTTCCCTCATCACTGCAAATGACCGCTGAGTGCTGCTGCACCGTGAAATCAATAGCCTTGGACTATCAGAGCCTCGAACACTCGCAGATTACTGATGAGAGTGATTTGAGGTGTTTAGCTGTGAGTGTGTGTATATATGTGTGTGTGTGTTTTGTGTTTTGTGTTGCAGAGAGGGTGAAATGAAGAACGATAATGACTGTGAGTCTGTGCAAGAAAGAAACAAAAGAAAATGAGAAATAATGATTCTAAGTATTTTTCTGCATGCTTTTTATGTTTGCATGCATGATTGTTTCCTCTGAGATAATGCTCTGGCTTCTCTTTGAAAATCTCCCTCTATACAAATGACAGAAATTTCCTCTTCCCACCAGAGCGAGGGCTAAAATCAATGTCAGCTAGCAGTCTGTGGCTAATCAAAGTGAGTAGTTGGCCCCCTGTTGCAGACGGCAGCTTTACTCCTTATTGTTTTTAAGGCTGTGTAATTGGCTTGGAAAGAATGGAGAGACAATGCGTTTTTTTTGTCCATAATTCAGTGTTATTTTGTGGTACATAAAATCTACCAGCCTCAGAGTGGATGGGGATGTCAGTAGAGAGAATAAGACTTTATTTCTCACCCTCATTCAGTGCATGATATTGAGCGATTCTATAATTTGCTATTCTCTTTGTCTTGAGTCAGCTGCCTGTGGACGCAGAACTCGCCGTGCCTTGCGAGGCAGAGGCAGCGTGATTCATCATTTTGGTTGCACACTCCATAGAATTTTTATTCCACTTTCACCCTCTATCTCCTTTTTTTTTGCTGCATTTCCATCTTATCAATGTGTATGTTTGTACACAACAAAAGGCCATAAATCAGACCTGCTTTTGCACTCTGCATAATGTATCTCATGTTTGGATGAGGAAATGTGGGTGATCTTATGAATAATACAAGCTGCTCAGTCTTCGATGCCAGTGCAGATAATAATAAAGCAGGCTTCTATCAACGTGGGCCAACCAGGAGAGCCAGAGAGGCTGGTACATTAGCCGTGGATGGCTGGTGATAAATCAGGCATTCGCAGAGAGGATTGCTTGGCACAGGGAGCTCCCTCCGGAGGCCTCCCGGAGCTGTGCCATACGGTGAGGCAAGGCATTCAGAATGCCCTCCTTACCCGGTACCACAGGTCTCCAGGGTGGCTTTTAATCGACACAAATGGGCGGCGATAACAACTGGCTGTATTTCACGGGCTGTCCGATAGTTACGGCCTCCTGTAGCTTTTACGACGAGGAGATGTCAGGTTCCTGGCATAATTGGCTCTTCTATGGGGATTTTATGAGTCTGTTTACTCTGCGAGGAGTACTTGTCTCTGGGATGCGATGCTCCCCTAAGGGCCCACCGGGTTGGCTTTTTGATATACTTTCAGCTTCAGTCTGCGTAGGGGGAAGGTGTCTAATGATCAGATACTGTATCGCCTACTGATTGATGTGCCTAGGGCTGAAGCCCGGGGTGGTTGGAGCTATCTGAGCCCAAATCTGACCATCTTCATTCACACGCTCCGAGTAGGGGGACAATAGAGTGGGAGACTCGCCTCTGTCATTGTGCTGATGGATGGCTGCTGTCTGGGCCAATCCAGGGCTATTTTTCATACATTTCCATACAGCGGGAGCAGGTGGGGGAGGGGCTTGCTTCCTTACTGCATCGGAGTGAAGCTTCCTTGCAGAGTGAGTGAAGTGTAAGTAACCTCTTCTCTTGTCTTTAACCAGGCAAGCTTGTAGTTTATCCTCCCTGCACATGTTTCTGTCACAATGCAAAGCTCCCACAACCCACGGCGATGTACGCACACGTCTCTCAGTGTGTTGTAATAATTTATACGCTCAGTGTTGACCTGCTGCGCACGGAAACAGCATCAGCAGATGAGAAAACATTAAACATAATCTGAGTCTGAGGAGAAAATTGCAACGCATCTTTCAACCCAATGATCCATGGCTGAATTAGCTTTGTCTTTGCGTTTCTTGTTTGATGTTTAAGTATGATGATGTGATAAGAGGCTTGTCTTCATTTATAGGAGATTGTGCTATGAGTCCTGCACATTAAAGTCTGAGAAGAAAGCCAAGTTATTATCTCAGATTTCCTTTAATCTCCTTTCTTACTGTCAGTAAGTGTGTTCCAGCTCGGGATGAAGCACCAGGGCCCACGGCCAGTCACATGCGACTACTAGAAGCTAATCACCGACAGTTTGATTAAATGCAATGAAAGACTGCAGTGGGGCAAAAAGGAAGCCAGTGATGCTGAGCGTGTTCGGACTGGCAAAACTGTGTAATAACTATCCTACAAGCGAAAAATCATGAATAGGCTGAAACGGTTACTCGCAGAGCTAATTTAAGTAATAAAAAATGTTTGAAACTGTCTGCCTTGAAGCTTGATCCATGGAACAACAGACGAGTACAGAGATAATATTCACTTCCTCAGTCTGTGTTCCTGTCTCTGCTTGTGTTCCCACGGGTTTTTGAAACATCAGTCATGGCTCAGGTGCTGTCCCGGTTCAAAGTCTGAATTCAGCAAAGAGTGGCTCAAATGTACAGAAGTGTTCCTGCTTCTCCAGTTTTATTGAGGGTGCTTTGGGAGTTGAGTTGAGTGTACTTGGGGAGACAAGTGTCCCTGCGTGCCAGTAGCAATGGCGAAACAGACAGAAGAACTGCGACTGTCATTTACTGGTGAGGTTTTTTAGGCAACAATTGAACTATTTAGATTTTAAACACAATACACAGCTTGAAAATCTGCTCCGAAGTTTTTGGAGAACTACCACGAAAGCAGGTGTGAATGTCTCTGCTTTGAGAAGTGGTTTGTTTGAGTCTGAAATGAAGCAACAGGGAAGAGCAAACGAGATGCAGTGGGAACATCAGAATGTATCAACAAAAACATTTGCATTTTGGAAGGTAAAACGGCAAACTCAGTCCAGCATTGCATCATGGGAAATTTGGGCTGCCGCTACAATATTTTAACCCATAATAAAACTGGAGCAGAGAGCAGCACACACAGCTCCACTTAGTTAGCAATATGTGGACTAAATCTATTATTCAGTAACTCGTTGTTGACCTCACATTTACTCACCTATTGTTGAAAACACAGACTTGAAGCATAAATAAACACTTCAGGTAGCAGTTACTCCCGTGATACACAGCTGAGACGTGAGCCTGCACCGAGCCTGACAGCTCAAACAAGTGAGAGCCACGTTCTTGTAGGTTGTTATTATGATGGTGTTTTTATAAATAATTAATAAGATTCAACTTTTGATTTCGGTTCAATGAAACCGATTTTTAAAACAGATCTGGGGTATATAATTGAAACATATTTTTTGGTATTGCCACTAGGAGGCACTTAAGTCAGGAATTGAAGGTCTGCAAATTGTGACTTTCATACACACCTAGCTAAACCTGATCCAATCTAATGCAACAGTCCAGCAATAACTCTTTCATGAAGATATCCAGTTTTTGTTGTAACTGCTTATGAGAGGTGTTGATTTAAACTTTATGATCATTTTACAGGATGCTGTTTGTGCAGCTGTTGAATTATATTGCAGCGTACAGAGAGGTGCTTTTGTTTTTCAGACAACTCTCCTATATAAACTCTCTGGCCTTCTTCAGACTGCCAGTCCAAATTCATTTCTCTGGCATATCCAGATTGTATCCAGATTTTTAGAAAGTCTGGGCAGCAAAAAAAAATAAACCAAGAACAACACATGAAGAAATTTTTGCAAATTTGATCCATCCACATTTAGAGGTGGTCTGACAAGTGTATTTCTCTTGTTTATCTGCTGCTTTTGAACAGTTTATATTAAGAGAGCTCTTATCCAATTACTGGATTATCTTGTCACAATGATCAGTGCTTGATAATGAAAGCGGTTGATAGTTGCAGTCACAGGTTCACAGGTCATTAAGGCAAACAGTTGATCCTCCCATGTTGAATTTTCCTAGTTTATTGGTGTCCTCTGACCACTTCTACCGACGAACTGTTGTGCATAAGTGAAGAGGGTCGTTGGTTCAATACCGATTTCCTTTTTCTCCACTTTTCCTTTTTTTAAACTTGTTGTTTTGCCTCAGTGAGCTCCTTCACCAAAACACGCCTCTGCACTCCCTCTAATCTCCAGCATGGTAGTGCTTTGGTAACCGCGCAGTCCCAGAACACCGCATTCATTATTTATGGTGATAAATATCTGTGATCTCGGAAGAAAGGCGTGCTTTTGTGTGTCAGTATATATGTGTTTGTGTGTGAGAGTGTGCATATGTGTGTTTGTGTAGATGAGAGTGTGTGTGTCTGTCTGGAGGTGACAGGGTGTTCTTGGCTTGTCAGCTGCGATCACTGGAGACCCCGGCTGATGCGACAGAGCAGACAGCAGAAAGACAGCACATTGTTCTACAGGTAGGCATGTGAGTCTGTGCGTGTGTGTGTGTGTGTGTATACCATAATAATAGTGTAAAAATGAGCCAACAGTCACCCTATTGTCTTCTCATTTCCTCGCACCCGTTCCCTGCGTGACACCATCAAACTGATACACTCCCCTGTGCCTTCTAGCACACACATGTCTATCAGTGACACATGCATGTGTATGTGTTTACCCTCGTGTGTGTGCATGCGTCTGATTCTGTCTGCGCGTGTGGTCACATGCTGTGCTGTGGCGCCGCTGCACCTGTTTCATGTGTCTTAACGTGCTCATCATCTCGCGAAGCTTTACAGGTCCCAGTGCTCCAGACATAAACACATACACACACAGACACACACATACACACATACCTTGATGAATAATTAAGGAGGCAGCCACGGAGATAAGAGGCCAGTGTACCTGAAGGAGCGTCTCACCCACAGCCTTCATGTCGAACATGCCTGGATTAAACGCTCTTTGTTTCCTCCGTCATGCGTTTGGCTTCGCGTCTGTCAGTCGTGTCGAGGTTCAGAAAAAGTCACGCATTTTTTTAATGCACACACACACTGCTTGACAGTCATGGGGCATGCTATTAAAATCTAAATAAATTCATTTGACTTGTGACTGCATACATGCAGCAGTGCTATTTGGGGGAAGCGGTGCAATTTAAATGGTTGGTTCACCCAAAAGACAAAAGAGTGTATTTTACTTGCAGATATTTTTGGTTTTATTCGGCCAGGCTTTGAGACATCCATCTCTGGGATTTCTTCTGACACCCGAATCCAGTGGTGGTGGGGGAAAAAAAAACACTTGGTGTTGCTCACAGCATTGAAAAGATGACATCTAAAAAATTCAATAGCAACATTGTCCTGGACACGCCACAGAACTCACTGTCAAGTTTTCACTGGACCTGCTTTCTACCAAAGAACAGTGAGTCTGGAAAACAGACTTCTGTAAATGACAAAGATCATAGAATAAAATGCAATGACCACATTAAAGCAGATGTGTATTTCATTAGGCTACATGGAGTGAAACTGTGGGATTCTCTGGAAGATGATTTAAAATGCTGCACAAATATTGTTTATCAGACATTTTGACATATCATTGCAGAAAACCCACCGGCGTATTAATGATTGTTGCATTCTTAGGGAGGTCCTTTTATTATGCATGCTGGTTCACTGTTTGGGACACTTAATGGACCTGAGCTGTAATTACTATGATTAAGTCCACCTGTGTTTTTCTTGCTCTAACAAGTCGAAATGTCTGCTGTGCAACCAGTCTATTTAAAGGCATAATATGCAACATTTTCCTTAAAACAAAACAAAAACCAATGTATAGACTTAGAAATATATAATTACTTTGAACCA
>JAJHUR010074567.1:0-10013 GCA_027495735.1 Lutjanus campechanus
CAGTGTTTTGTGTGTGTGTGTGTGTGTGTGTGTGTGTGTGTGTGTGTGTGTGTGTGTGTGTGTGTGTGTGTGTGTTTTAACGTTTGAAAACTTTCACTTCCATAGTTTCTTGTGAAACTCCAGCAGTGTTTTGTGGACCAAAAAAACTAAACCTGACTTTCAATCAGCATGAATGCGAGTAGATAACGTGAATCTTCATTTTTGGATGAACTGTTTTTTAACCACAACACTACATGTAATGCACTGTAGCTAAAGACAGATGATTAAATAACTAAAGCGACCTCACCTGACATGACTCTGAGTCATCTCTGCGTCCTCCTGATGGTTTAGCCTGACTTCCCTCTCTGTAATTTTCACTCAAACTCGGGACGGTCGGATCAACATCTCTCACTGGCTCATGTATTTGCTCTTCCGTGTCTCTCTCTGCTTTGGCTGTGAATCAAACAAACACATTATTAAGAAATATTGTCAGAATATGACAGAATAAAAGTAAAATAAAGTGTGTTATTTAAACCTATATTGTCCATAAAATATATGTAAAACATGGAAGGATACACTGGCCCTGCTCAAAGGTTACCAAGCAGGCAGGACGCTGCCAAACTAAGAGATTTACCTTGAGTTAACTTTGATGCAGGGTTATTAAGATTCATCCTATAGAGAATTTTCACTGTTACGGCCACGGCCTCGTCTTCCCCGTAAACCTGCACCAGTTTATCCACAGTTTGCTCCGTGGTGGCGTTCTCCAGCTGGCACATCGGGATGGGTCGGGATCCATCTCTCCTGTTCTTACTCAAGCACCACTGAAACGACTTCAGCGTCTTCTCATCCAGCCCGTCCAGGGTATCTTTCAGCAATGTTTCGATTTGCATAGACATTATCATTTTTTTAAACTCTCAGCAAGTTCACAGGATGTGAAACTATCAATTAAGGAACTGACTGTGAAAGACAAAAAAATCCAACAGAGAAATTAGAAATAACTCATGGAACAAAATTAAATGCATTTACACATCAAGAGCCTCATTAAACAGAACTGATTTAACCTGGACTGATTCAACACAGCTCAGTTCAAAGATAGCTGTTAGAGTGATAAAATAAATATAATTAGCAGTCCATTGTTAAATCATGCCTGAATACAGGGGCGTTGGTACGTGTGTGGATAGTTTTATAGAAGGTAATGATATAGTAGGTGCCTGTTTTATCAGGCTCCTTTGCCAGATGTGCTGCAAAGGATTAATGCTTGAAATATAAATCATTTATTTCAAGACTTTTGCAACCAAAATCACACAAAATAGCACACAGGAAATAATGTTTAAAGGGGCAGTTCACCCCCAAAATCATAAATACGCATTTTCACTCTTGTCTGTTGTGTTATTTATCCATCTAAGTTTATTGGGTATGAGCTGCAGGGTTTAGGAGTTATTGGCTATAGAGATGTCTACCTTCTCTCTGAAATAATGGCGCTCAAAGCACCAAAAAATACATTCGTAAAATCCAAAACCATGACCCAGTCACTCAAGATCAGCCACAGACCCTGCTTTTGAGCAGTTTCGTGTGGGAACTACTTTTTTTTCTGCAGCAGAATCTACCAGAACTACTTTACTTTCTTTTCAGCTATAAATAAAATAGTTTCAACATGAAACTGCTCACAACAAAGTCTGTGGATTATCTTGAGTAGCCAGTTCATGGGTTTCGGAAAGAGACACTGGTTTTGAATTTTTCAAATGTATTTTTTGTGCTTTGAGCAGGATAACTTATATAATAGCTGTTACCAGGTACCACCGTTACCTTAATTTAAGTTAACGCAGCAATTTAAGTTTAATGCTACAGCAGACAAGTGTATATAACACAGATCTACCTGTTCGTCACTGGTGTCATTATTTTATAGCTACTATCATACAAATAACAGTTGCTTCATAATAACAAGTTAAAGCAAAAAAATGTCTATTGTCACTTTAAAATCCAACAGTTTAAAAAATGAACAAATTGCTTACCTACTTTAATAACAACCGTGATCATCTGATTCCCACACTGACAGCGACTGATTGTAAGCAGAGGGGTATTTTCACAGAAACTGTTGCTCTCTTCCTCCCCGGGTGATGGTGGATAAAAAAGGAAGGTGGTGTCATTTGTCTGCACAGTCTAGCATTATTTAAGGCTCCTTGAATAGACCACAGCTCTTAAAACAGTTTCACTTTAAATTGAACTAAAAACAAACACGGATTGAGAATGACACGGATCCTCAGATATAATGTCCCGAGAGTTTTAAATCTGCTAAAATGTTGATGTCCAGCAGGTATAATGTTTAATCTGTTGGATATGATAGACTCATAGTTTAGCGTGTTAGCATGCTAACATTTTCTAATTACTACTATATGGTCCTGGAGTATTTTGGCAGGTGTTTATATGTCTGTAAGCAGATTTTGTTAACGGGATAGTGTCAAATCGTGCAGGACGCTGTCAAAAAAACTTCACAGTTGTATAGCTGTGATCAAAATGGAGGCCTGGTGTTTGAAGATGGGTGTGATTCAAGCAAGGGTGAATGTCGGGGGGGTTAAGAACCCTCCCACTTTCTGCCACACACTGCAGAAGGTCATTTGAAGAGAGAAAGATGTGATTGGGGACCTGAAACAGAAAGTTGGAAGGACAAACTGTCTGGAATGAAAGAGGACTGGTGTGTCTGCCTCAAGCAAATCACAAGATTCCTCTTATTTCTTAAGAATGTCTGAAACCTCGTCTGTGCTGTGACAGTCTTTTCTGACTGATAATCCTTTATTTAGATGTTTTCATCTGAACTGTTGTGGTTTGGTTTCGAGTGAAAATTTAGTTCCCCGTCATTGTCACAGTAGATCTGTTCAGCCACAGCACTTCTGTGTGGTTACCCAAATTTAAAAAGTTCTCAGAGCCCCGTGCCCAACGACTGTGCTAAAAACGACAAGATCTGAAACCTCAGAACGTATTTTGGTCGAGGCTACATGCATAAAGCGCAGGAGAAACGTGAGTTTGTGCACAGCGGTAATTCACAAAAACAGAAGTGATCCTTCTGCGTCCTGCAATAGAACTTATCTTTCTCTGTCATTACAGCAACACTGAAGAATTTATTGCTTCAGCTGACCACATTTACCGTCAACACTGACTAGACATCCACATGAAAAGCATCAGTTTTTGTGATCAACCTGTACGAGACACCTCACAATAATGTTCACTGCTTCACACAAGGGCAAAATGATCACACGAAGACGGTCTATATCCAAAAGATCAGAGGTCAACTTCACTGTGACATCATAATGTTCAGCTCTCTATCAGTCCTGTTTCTCACTGGAAATTATTCACTGTACTGAACTTCCAGGTTGCCAAAAAACACACTTAATTCCTTTTATTAAATTCCTGCAAAGTTACAGGTTAATATAGTGGTGACCACATACATTATATGAGTCTGGACAGATGTGGATGTAAACTGTAACTTGACTGGCTGGTGGATACAAACAACTGTGAGGCAGTAATTCAATTGTTTGACTGTTCTTTTCTATTCAACCATTGACAGCTGACTTCTTCTGACTCTTCTTAACCGGTCGCTAGAGGCTGCAGGTGATCAACAACTGCTCCAGTCTGAAATCTTGTTCCAGTTAGGAACAATGATGTGAAGGTCATATTTAATGTTGGCAGAGCTTTGCAATTCCTCGCTGGTTGCGTCTGGCAGCTGTGGTGGCATTGCAGTAGGTGCTTCACCATCTGTTGACTCTACTGAGTGCAGTCTTCTATAGTTCCCCAATGTATCTATCAACACATCTGCCAAATTTGGTGCTTTTATCATAAAATAAACAATATGTTAGCTATGCCACTAAATTAATGGCCTTTCCGCCCTCCAAAGCGGTCAACTTCATGGAAACTCTGCAACACAGTGCTCATGATTTCTTATTTCTGTGGTATCAGTCATTTAAAGCACCCATACAGTGCAAAAGGTGCCTTTTTATGGGCTTCCATTTTCTACAAGCTGCATTTTTGCCTGTTGAACAGATGGTGGAAGCAGAGGACAAGTTTTGCTGTACTGGCTTTACTACCGGCTCCATGTACAGTACAGACGCTGACTGACAGGAGATTTTAAGGCACATAGTGAGACCAATGTTTGTTTTGGCAAAGGTTTTTTATTTATTTTAATTTTTAGTTTATCTTCTTGCGGGTGATTAAGGGCTGAATGAAACACCATAGAAGAAAAGTTCAATTGCAGTGGAAACTAATATGACAGGCCATAAGAGTATCAAGATTATTTGAACTGATCTAATTCTTCTGCATCATTTGCTGCTCATCTTTGTTATTTTTGGGTGGTGCTGTTTTCTCTCCTTGTGCAGATGCTGCTAATGATATGAACAATGAGAAAGTTGTCACTTTCACTTTAACTGCTGTCAGTTGCTTGTTCAGTGCAGCACTCCACTGACCTCTAGTGGAGAGAGCTGTGCACTGCATCACATTACCCCAACAAGTATGTCAATCCAATGATATTTATGATACATGTCAATGAAGGAAGGATTCATATTCCTATAATTGTTCACAAACCCCATGCAATAAGTACATAAGACCCACAATTTAAGAGGGTTTCGCCTTAAATAAACCCTTCTGAATATTTTAGGTTTAAAGATAATATATAAAATAATAAAGTTTTCATAGTCAATCAATAATCAAGCTATGATCACTATAAAATAGTGTCAATCAAACCTGTCAACCCTTTTATATAAGTATGTATAAGTATTTTTATACGTCATAGATGGGTGTAGTATTGTTGAGCAACCAGAACATGTCAGGGACATGATGAATGTCTAACAGCAGTGAAGTATACATGACTAGGTTGAGTAAACCATACAAGTATTAACAGGAGATAAACAAAACTTTGAATGACTAAACTGTGCAATCATCAGGAACAGGAGCTGAGTACATGTCACCTCTGATTTCTGCTGTGATGTTCAAAAACATAGCATTATTTATTTATCCTGGCCAAGCTGACTGAGCATGCTGGCACTTCATCAGCAACACCCCGCTTTTCACCCCAACAGCTCCGCACACACACACACACACACACACACACACACACACACACACTGCCCGGCACAACCACGACCGTCGATGACTGACTCTCTGAGCAGTGGGGGGTCAGTAGCTTATTGCTCCGGGGCGTCACGACGGTATCTGCTGAAGGAGGAAAAGAGCGTTACTCATTCACTTCCCCCAGTCAGATTATTCCTCTGAAGCAGTGGAGAACAGGAGTGTCATGACTCAGCTCTTGGCCCCGTTCACTCTCTCTCAGTTGTGATGATGTAACAGATGGCATATTCACCCTCATTAGTCACAACAAAGGGAAAGTCATGCCTAAATGTATCGCAGCTACTGAAGCCCTGTTTGCACAATTACTCTATTCTGGATACAAACAGAGCTTCAGTTAGCCATGGGAGTCTGCTACAAACAGAAATGTGATATTTTGGCTCTGCAGATTTGTACCACAGGACTGTTTTAGGTCCAAGAAGGCATGTAAGCCTGCATGGGTGTATGGCTGCAAGCTTCAGCTGGCCTCGTACAAAAAGACATGAAGTTGGGGAGATTTTCTGAGTATAGTAAAGCAGTTTGATAATCTAGCCGCAGCGTGTGTGGATGGTGTGAGGACAGCAACATCCTCTTGCCATTTTTGAAAGTGCTGAGTGTTTTTCACAGCAGGATGGCATGAGATTAAGTGATGTCAACAAATAGCTGCCGCCCTCATGCACATTTTCCACTACGAAATCAGGAGGGAAGTTGACACAAAGGGCTGGACTTCTCTCTTGTGTCAGAGTAAAGTCAGAGTCAGCTGGTGATGGCTTGAGTCTAAATCGTAACTTAATGCATTGAAGGAATAGTTGGTTTCTTTTAAAGTGGAGCTGTATTAACTACTTACTTATCCATAGTCATTCTGGCCCATAACTTGTGTTATTATTTACATGTTTCACGATAATTAGGGTTCAAAATAATGCTGAATGTTTGCCAAATGAGTAAATGTCTGTTTAAGAGTTTTAACAAATCATTAACTATCTTTTAGAAGGAGCAGATGTTTGTAGCGGTTAAATTGAGCAAAATGTTAATGGAGTTTGGCAGGCAGTCGCTGAATTCAAACTCCAGAGTGTGTATTTTCAGGATAACGGGCTTAGTTTTAAATCGACAGACAACTGACAGTTAAAACAGCTGATCAGCTTACAGTGGAAAACTTACTGTTGCTTGTTATTGTCAAATTACGTGTAGCATTCGTTGTGCACTCCTGCAAATAGGATTTCAACCTATTTAATACACAGTCTATGGCTCCAACTCTTTATTTTAAATGCACACTTGCTACATATCACTCTTTTAAAGCTGTAACATTTCCTGAATAAAATAATCTAAATTAATGCTGGACTACTATCATATATTTTGTTGACTTGTGTACTTATATTATCCCAGATGTTTCCAGCAATCTTCAAACACAGAGAAATCTGTAACTAAGAGTGCGTTTCCTGCTAGTTGTTGCTAGCCAGCCACTAGTGGCTACAACTTCCAGGAAACTACAGGATACATGAGGAAGGAAGTCTGTGCATGTGAGGAAATGTAGCATGAATAAAACTAACTTAATAAGTTAACTCGTCCTCGACTTAATGACATCATCAGACTACATCTTTTCTTATTGCTTTAATGTGAGCCCTAGCAACAGAATTTACATATTGTGCGTTTAAGTGTATTTAGAATTTTTTTACTGCTCGAACTTGGCATCAGACAGCTTTCTTACGCGTAACTTACATTATATCACTGGTTATATTACCCTCTCCAAAGTCACCAGACTCCTTTGACAAAAACAGTAATTTTATTGAGCACAAACAGCTAGAAGATAATGACAGCTTGCTTAGCTTCCTACTGGTTGCGTGCCAACCGCCATCTACTGTAGGTAATACACAGACTATATTCTTAGAAATAAAGGTGCTAACTAGAACCATATAGGGTTATTCAGCTTGTCCCCATAGGAGAACCCTTTTGAGGTTTAACTCTAACCTTTTATAAAGGCTCCACTTTGAACTACCTACAACCCAACATAAGAGAGTTACACCTAGAACCATCTGCGAAAGTTTCATCCAAAGTCCACTACGAGAGGTTCTAAAGGAGAACCCTTCAATGGTGCAATGGTTTGACACAGAACCCTCTCTAGGGGTTCCAGCCAGAATCTTTTCACCTTCTAAAGGTGCTAACAAGAAATCACCCAGTGGGTCAACCGAGAACCTGTTTATATACCAAGGATTTTATCAAGAACCCATCCAGGAGGGTCCACCAAGAACCCTAACATAGTACAAAGAACCCTTGACAAAAGAGCTCCTTTTTCCAAAAAAGGATTCCTTATATAAAAACAGTTCTTAATGGAACCCTTAGTCTTACAAGGAATCCTTTCTTCAAAAAAGCATTCTTCAGATGCAAATGGTTCTCGGTAGAATGTCAGCCCTTCAGGAAGAACTCTTTTGGAACCCTTACTTCTAAGAGTATATGGATAAGTACCTCAGACAACCCCCACTTCAAAAACTCCAGTCTATCCCTTTAAGTGCATAGAGCGGAGTGGCCAAAAGGTTGCTCAAGAGGAGGATGGCAATAGGTCTGACTGTAATAAAACTACAATAATAATACTACAATATGGAAAACGGCACACAGACTTTCTTTTCTTTCTTTCTTTCCCTCACTGAGCGTCGATTTTCAGCTAAAACCATCCTACTTTCTCTTCTCTCGGCCTCCCGTGCTCTCACTCCTCTTCCCTCCTCTGCTCCTCTGTCTCTCATCAAGCGGGCAAGGCGTAGTGTGTGGTTGGTGTGAGATAACAAAGGCTGAGGAGTTCACCATTATATAACTTCTGTGGAGGCTGAGGAGGTGGAGGAAGAGGAGGAGAGGCAGCAGGGTTAGCACGTAGGAAAAGGAGGGCAGGAGAGGGCTAGTAGCCTACGTTGCAGTGCTCATTTGTCTTCCACATAACACACACACACGATCACACACACACACACACATGCTGGCCTCCTTTTGCTGCTCTCCATCGCAGATTCAGCAGGCTGCACTTGCAGATATGGCCTCATAATATTTGAACTTTTTCAGTGTTTCAGCTTTGTGTTCCCACGCTGACAACCACACATAAAGATTTTCAAGTGAAATCACCATTTTGCTCTCCATCTCTCTGACGGTGTCTACGCTCTTAGAAATAAGGGTTTCAAAAGGGTTCTTCCTGAAGGGATGAGGTTCTACCCACAACTATTTGCTTCTGGAGAACCCTCTTTAGAAGAAAAGGTTTGTAAAGGGTTCTTTATAAGACTAAGAGTTCCATTAGGGACCCTTTTTTGGACAGACAGAAAGACAGAGTTCTTGAAGGATTGTCAAAATCCTTGAACCCAAAATACCATAATATAAAAGGGTTCTTAGTAGAAACTCCTGTGTGGGTTCTCGATAAAATCTTTGGAATATAAATGGGCTCTTGGTAGAACCCCACAGGTGGCTTCTTGATAAAATCCTTTGAATATAACAGGGTTCTCTGTAGAACCCCCTGGGTGGGTTCTATATAAAACTCTTGGAATATAAATGGGTTCTTGGTAGAACACCCTTAGCGAGTTCTAGATGAAACTTTTGGATTATAAAAAGATTTTCTGCAGAACCCCCTGTGCGGGTTCTTGTTAGCATCCATAAATGGTGGAAATATTTGGATTGAACCCCCAGGGAGGGTTCTGGGTGGAACCATTTGTATCATAATATAAAAGGGTTCTTAGTAGAACCACCTGCGAGTTCTAGATAAAACCCTTGGAATATAAAATTGTTCTAGATAAAATCCATGTAATAGAAGGAGGTTCTTGGCAGAACCCCCTGGGTGGTTTTTTAATAAAATCCTTGGAATATAAAATGGTTCTCAGTAGAACATGGAATATAAAGGGGTTCTTGGTAGACCCCGCCTGGGTGGGTTCTTTTTATACTAATAAGATGCTAACTGGATGGGAGAAAGATTCTGGATAGAACCCCCACAGTAGGGTTCTCCTTTAGAAGCTCTAGGGGGTTCTGGGTGAGACAGAACAGACAGATGACAGATGGGTCGAGGTATAACCCTTTAATCTTGGGTTCTGGGTAGAACCCTGTGAAAGGGTTCCAAGTGGAACCTTTATAAAAAGCTGTACCAGGAACCAGAGGTTCTCCTATGTGGACAAGGTTGAAAACCTTTTATGGTTTTAGCTCGCCTCTTTATTTCTAAGAGTGTTTGTGAGCGAGTGAGTGCTGAGCAGGCGGCCACACACACACACATACAGCGGGCCTCTAACTCTCGAGCTCTATGGCTCCCTCCAGCCCCACCCGCCTGTCCTCTGATGGCCTCCCACTCATGCCACATTAAACATTTAGTGAGGCACTCTGGATCTGTGTGACACCATCTTTTAGCGCCGCCAAGCTAACAGCCCTCACACTGTGGAAAAACATAGGTGCATGCTCGTCGGTGGAAACCCGATACAGCGGTCACACTATTCCCTCTACCCATCCCTGTCTCTCTTATGCACACACACACACACACACACTCGCGCAGACTCGAATGCAAAAGGCAAAATCAGTGGTTCAGAAAGGCCTACTGTGTGAGAGCAAGACCTGCATTAATCAATATTGATTCCTGGAGTGTGTGTCTGTATGTGTATGTGCATTTACTTATGCGATGTGTTTGTGTGTGTCACACTTTGCCTCTCTGCTGCAGTGAGGTGTGACCCACAGTTGGGTGTTTCCCAACCAGTGCAGTGAAATGCTGCTGCGATGTTCCCTGCAATATTTTGAAGATATGAGAAGAGACAGGAACTGGATGTCAGAGCTGTTTTTCAAGACAGTCAGATGCACCACTGCGGGATCGTGTACCTTTCAACAATATGTCACCCCGAATTATGATCCCCTGTACCCCCGAAAGAAGATTTATTTAGTCTAAACAAGGTAAAGAATTCAGCACCATCTCCTAAGGCTGGGTATCAGAACTCGATTAAAGG
>JAJHUR010074570.1:0-12677 GCA_027495735.1 Lutjanus campechanus
CTTTAAAATTGAACGATGTAGTGACTCACTCAGTTTAAAATGAGAGTTAAAATCTCTCTGAGATGCTCTTTTGCTCTCTTGCTCCTCCTGGTGGAAGTCAGTTGGCAGTTGTTTAGCTTTGTTGTTTCTCTGTTTTTCTTTGTTGTTGTTGTTGTTTTTTGTTCCTCCTTGTGTTTCTCTGTTTCTTTTTCTTCTCAAAGGTGTTGTAGAGAGTTTTTGATCCAAAAATGTGGGAGTTTATCTCATTTTCGTAACAAAAAGAGCAAAAAAGTCAGGAGCTCATCCTTTCTGCTTGTTTTCCCTTCGGAATTCACACTCTCTGTCTCTCTCTGTCAGTCTGTCTCTCTCTGCCTGTCTGTCTCTCTCTGCCTGCCTGTCTCTCTCTGCCTGCCTGTCTGTCTCTCTCTGCCTGTCTGTCTGTCTCTCTCTCTCTTTGTCTGTCTGTGTGTCTGTCTGTCTCTCTCTGTCAGTCTGTCTCTCTCTGCCTGTCTGTCTCTCTCTGCCTGCCTGTCTCTCTCTGCCTGCCTGTCTCTCTCTGCCTGCCTGTCTGTCTCTCTCTGCCTGCCTGTCTGTCTCTCTCTGCCTGCCTGTCTGTCTGTGTGTCTGTCTCTCTCTCTCTGTCTGTGTTGGCAAAGGATTACCTGTCTTTGACAAAACAGTGCAGGCCATCTTTCCATGACTTTGGAGACGAGTGGCTCGTCACCGATGACCTCCTGTCTTCGCTGCGAGAATGTTGCAATCATCAGTTCATCCAGGAGTTGTAAATCTGGATCTCTCTTCTGCACTTCTAGAAGCATTGTCTCACGATCCTTCTCTGATTTAACAGCAGTCTGTCCATCAGGTGGCTCCGGTAGGTAGTGGATCTCTCCCTTTTTTGACTTCTTGACTGGCTTGCAGCGTCCCTCTCCCCTTTTTCTTTTATTTACAAGAACTTCTGGGCATCCAGCTGCCATCATTCTCTGACGGTAATTGCCCATCTTGAATCTCAAGCTGAACACCCAGCAATACCATCCTTTACCTGACCCAGGCTCCCTGAGACAAGGGTGCTTTGCAACAAGAGCTTTGGCTACGCTTTCATAATTGTCTTTGCTGGGATAGGCTGTGATTTTGGATAGGATATCAGCAAGTCTGTCCAGTATTTCACTCTTTACACCCTTTGAGACGACCATCACAGTTCCATCCTTGGCATAGGCATCATTTGCTGCTCGTAGTTGAAACTCAACATCATGGGAAAAAGCTGGGATAACAAAGGGATCAGGCCATTCAGCTGAATCACAACTAGTCGGGGAACTAAGGCTTGCGGTGTCTAATGTTGAGTCAGAAGTCACTTCAGAGGATGTGAACAAAACTTTCAGAGTGGCTCGTTCCATTGGTAGGTCCTTGATATCTGTCAAATTACAGAGCTCATTCCCAAAGTCTGGATCTTCAAATTGTAAAATGAAGTTCCCTCGGAGGCCCAGAGTGTTGCGCAGTACTGTACACAGTTCATCGACTGACAAAGGAACATCCTGTAGGGTCACACGTCTTATTTCCTGAGGTGAGACGATAACTCGGAGAAGCATCGTTGAGGAGTCAGCAGCAGCTGAAACACAGTGAACAAACAAGAAAATATTCTTATATACTCAATATTAACAGACCTTTTTTATTTTTGAGTGAATCTAAAAGATGTTTTACATAAAGTTTAAATTAGACGATAAAATAGGTGCATTTACGGCAATTAAGTGTATGTGACTGTATTGATCAAACAGTTACTACCCTGTGATATGCTACAGAGAGGAAGGGTGCATTTAAATGTACAAAACAACCCTCCCCAATCAAACATTACCTTAATCTAACAGGAACGTCCTTGGAGTGACGAGCAGCTTTCCTTCAACAGGGTATGCAGCAAGGGGGGTGTAGTCATTCAGACTGTGAGGATCAACAACCACAGTTACTTTAGGGTCTCTTTTGGCCAGCTGGTAACACCTGACATGCTCAAGGAAGGCTGCTGTGAATAGTTCCAGAATGAATGATATGCAACCATCCACTACACAAATCTCCAGTACGGTCCCAAAATCTGGCAGTCCACTTGTCTGTCCAACTGAGAGCACCATTCCTTTAGAATACTTTGTCCCATTTAAGTAAGCAATGGAGGTGAGGGAAACGGAGTCCAGACCTTTAAACTTATTCCATAAAGCCTCTCTGATAGCAGCATCCAAGATGCCCACAGACACAACTGATACTTGCCCAGTCTCAATGCTTGGTTTGAAAATTGTTGGCATCTCCAAATAATATGCCAACATCAGCTGATGTCTTGTGGCTAAAGTGTGCAGAACATTTTTGAAGTTCCCAGTGTTGTGAACCACTTTTTTAAAGAATGAATGTTTTGCCTCAAAGCGTATTGTCCAGAACTCAATGAGCGGACCAAATTTCTTGATCAACACAGGATAATGTTCAAGATAATGATGTTTAGGGCGTAGTTTAGTACCAGGAAATATTTCTAAAAGCAACTGTCTATGGTCACAGATTTTTGCTTGTAGGTAGCACAGGGTTTCTGTTGTGAATGAGGGGCTGGATAACAGCTCCACAATGTCTTTCAGTTCAAGGATCAGAGACCAAGTTTTTTCACATTCTGGGATTAGGTGGCCAATCAGCAGCGGAAGAAATCGCAGAAGCGCCCAGTTCTCATGTCCATTGCCTCCAATAGTTCCATTTTTTGAAAAGTATGTATGGATTGATTGAGGTCGGTTAGTTTTGTCAGAAAACTGAAAGGGAAATGATGCAATTCTTTCATTAAGGTCAGTCAATGTGAAATACTTTTTAGCAATCAGATCTGAAAGACATATGCACAGTTCCACAGGTACAATTCCTTCCAACAGATCATGCAGAAAATCCGGTGGAAACCCTTTTGCAGGATGAAAGTGGGCAAGTCTTCTTAAAGGACAGTCTCTTTTCAAGCCATCAACACACAAGGCATCAGTTGTCTTAAGTACAGTAACAGCTTCATCAAACAATTGTGGTGTTCTCAAAGTAAAATTCCCACTTCGGACATCATGCTCCTGAATATCTACACGGTTAGCCAAACAAAATCTGCAAAATTTCTCAACATTAAAAGATTCTTGGTATCCAGCAAGTGAGTGTGTGCCTAAATTATCTGCAGACACAAACAGAACAGTACCTTTGACATAAGACCCAAGACTTTGTACAAATACACCTATGTTCTCTAAATGCTGGAGATCTCTAATAAGTGGCTCCAAAACCTTGCTGTAACCATACTTTTTTATATGTACAGTTTTGCACAGTACAGCTAGATAAATTGATGATAATGTTGATCTATGTCTTACGGGTAAGTTGGCTATCACCCAATAAATGCCACACACTTTGTGTTTCTTTTTTGATGTCCCTAATGGATTACAAAGTTCAAAATCATCAATGTATAAGCCAAGAGCAATTCCTAATTCTTCAGTGAGAAGTTTGTTTTCTTTAAAGTATTCACCATCTTGAAATGAATTGTAATGACCTTCCCTTTGACTCGATGTCTGTAATGTTTGAACAATCTCACTTCTTTCCAACAACTTACTTAACAAATCTAAAATAGGGACATAAACAAATGAATGGTTTTTCTCTTGTGCATTTAGCACATACTCGACCGGTTCAATGACTGTAAAGTTTTTTTTGTAAAATGACTGTCTTTTACGCTCTGTACCCAAAGGCCCCTGCCTTGAAAGAAATTTCAGTGGGTTCAAAGATTGTATTTCATCAGACAATGATGCTACAACAGAGGCATCAGCTACACAGTTATTTGCATCCAGTACTTTCTGTATAATTTTCTTTATGTTTTGGTTAGCAAATTCTCCTATGTCAAATAACTCATCAATTACTTCCTGTATTGCTGAATTTGAAACATGTAAAATGGTTTGCATGCGGAGCAATAAAGATGCCAACTGATTTTTAATGGCCTCTCCATTTTCAAAAAGAGGTTCAGCCTCTGGTATAGGATCATATGAAGGTGATTCCTCAGTATCAGAAACAGAATCCTCCCCGACCCCTACTACTCTGTTTGTAAGGGTATGCTCTACACAAAGCTCTGGTCTTAAACTATTTAGGGTGGAAAACTTATGATAGCGACTTCTATGAGCAGTAAATGTTGACAGTATACTAGACTTGAAAGAGCAATCTGCAAATGGACATTTAACTGTTTCCCTGTTCCTTAAATGTGTCTTCAAGTGAGCATAATATTTGTCAATGTCACTAGGCTCTGAGAAAGTACACAAATCACAGCATAACTTAGTGACAATTTTTTTACCTTCTTTCACATGTTCTTTCAAATGATTTTTAAGTTCAGCTTGAGTTTGAAATGTGCTCAAACAGTCCTCATAAATACAGACGAGGCCTGAGCTCCTCCGATGATGTCCGTGGCGCTCTTTGTAATGCTGAATTATTCTTCCTTGCCCGTTGGTAGTGAACGCACAAAACTTACATTTCCACTTCATGAACTGGACATGCTTCTTGACACCTGTAAACTGAAAATAAAAATTAATTGCATGTTTAGGTAAAAGACAATGTCTAACAAAAATAACACCCAAATACTTATATTTATTTTTCAAGTGTTTAAATTATTCTCTTTCAAAATGCATAATATTACTTATTAGTAAAACCATGATACTATAATATTTACTGCCATGCCCTTCCTAACCTATGTCTTTGAAAAGTTTAAATGTTTAAATAACTATAAATAATGAGATGCTGATTAAGCTAGAAGATCCGTTTGCTTCTTTTAAATCTTAAGCTGCAACAAGCAAAGGAGAGGCTAGCTCAATCAAACATCCCAGAGGGACACCAAATTGGTCAACAGGTGATTTAAAAATTCCTCGTAGCCTTATTTCTCTACTGGAGGACTGTTGTAATTCTATAACTAAGCATTTGAATCTACTTGGGCTTGGTATGTCAAGAACCTCACAATTAAATTTTGATTCTTTGGGTCACCATTCTGTTTAATATTGACCAATATGCTGCAATATCAATTCAGTAATACACAGAAATACCCAGATAATTCATAGCTGTACCTTCTGGTATTTGTTAAATAATATTGTGTGCATTATTTGTAATTGTTAATGACAAATTGACCCCAAAATGTATTTTACCAGTTCATTATTCTTTCATTAACAAAGAATAAAGCGTTAACAGGACAGTATGATCTAAAGTGCAGACTAAACAGCTAAGAGCTTGTTTGTTATGGAGTTAAATCAGTCTCAAAATTAATAAATGCACACAGAAGGATTCACAAATACATATTAAGATTTATATATAAATGACTCTCTCCACACAAATATTTTCAATGCACACACATATATTTGGCATTTTATATAAATGTAAACTAAATCCACAAATAACCAAAAAAGTTTCACAAATGTATTTCTGATGCACACACAAATATTAATTATTTTAAATATATGCAATAAAAATCCACAAATATATGTACTTTAATATATTTTATTTATTTATTCCACAACGGATTTTTTCGCCGATCGATTTCAGGATTTACTGAATCGATATTCAATTGGGGAAAAATTAATTGCAATGCACTGATGAAACGTTTTTTTTTTTTTTTTTTATTTTTTTTTTTTTTTTTACCGAGCCCTGGAATGTCCGTTGCAGGCTAAAACAAGCACAAAGTCCACACACACACACACACAGCGGAGCAAAGGCGACGAGAAAACGTCCGCCCCCAATTTGAGTTAATTTATCTCTGCAGCATGCTCAGAACGGTTAAGGTCACAAGTAATTATCTGCATTAAAAAAATTCCTAAACATCATTCATAAATTAAACTTTCTATTTACTGGTCAATATAAATGCAAGGGGCGAGCAAAGCCATTGAATATCAATCTTCCAGGCACAGTATTGCTTATTTTGGCCTAGACTTAGCTGTCTAGCCAGCTAGCTTTATTAAGCTAATATTAATGGCCGCCACCAAACCATCGTAGTTAGCTCAGTGAGCAGTTAGCTCAGTGTCCCACACATCAAAAACAAATAGGCCTATTGCAGACACGTTTAAAACTAACCCTAAGTTCATGTATTTTCACAGTTTTGTACCTATCAAAAGCATGGCTGATTAATGTTAAGTCCGTCCACCATGAGTCATGTACGTCATTTTTAAGCTAACATCAAGGCCAAGTATTTGGTCTTTCCAGGCTATTAATAAGCACGACGTCAGGTTAACTTACATAGTTGAAGTTACAGCATCCACACTTAAGGAAGACAAGCTAACATTTTAACATAACGTTAATGTAAACTTACCTCGTAGCGCTGCCTCACGGAAGAAATAAAATCAACACCAACGGTGCCCCGCTCCTCGTTGCAGTCAGTTCACTTGTATTGCTCCGCCTCAATTGGAAGGCCGCTACACAGACACAGACTCCCTCCGCCAGTAATAGTCCTTTATCATTCACCTAAAAGTGACCCTATTTGATTAGTAATTCAAATATGTGACTTGTCTTCAGGATATAATGATTATATCCATGTTTCAACCATACCATCACTTGAATTTATTTTAAATTAAAATATGGCCACACCCTTTTTTCCTCTAGCTCAAAACCCCCTTCTCCCGCCGTTTTTCTTGTCTCACTTTTTTCTACAGATAACTTAAAAGGGAGAGTTAAGTCAACTTGGACAGAGCTTACAAAAATTTGAAATAGTCAAGACAATGAATTAATGTAAGTTTAACTTTCAAAAACTAGAACAGCCAAGTTCAAAATCCAAAACTTGTCAGAGCTCTTTGAGTTAAAGAGAAACAGTAAGTGAACATAACTAAATGGGGCTATAATGTTTTACAGTGTGGACCTGCCCAGTTGTACAACTGGCCCATCTGAAATGACTGGGAAACAAATATTTTAAATACACAATAAAGAAAAAAAAACTGTTTTCCTTTCTGAAAAAGTAAAAGACAACATTTATTAGGCCACCAGTCACGTGTGAAGTCTGGACCAGTCACACTACAGGTCATATTGTGTTATTATTCATTTTGTGTTTTGGATTTCACAAATCTCTGGAGTTACTGGGAATGTTTGCATCAGCAGGGAAGAGATTATTTTGACACCAAACTCAGTGAATTGAAGATCTATTTAAACCAAACCAGAGTTGGTGATTGTTGGAACAGTGGAAAGAACAAAACAAGATGGTTTTGGTGAGTTTTATTTTCTTTCTTTCTCTGACTTTGAATGAAGTGTGATGAGTTATGGTAATTAAAACTCTTAGTTCAGTGAAAGAGAGAAACTTGAATTCAGAAGGCACACGATTGCAAGACAGCAGGTAAAGCCGAAAATTTCTGCCTGACTTAATTGTCTCTATATTGGCTATATTGGTTTGGAGCAGGCTAACTGTGCTGTAACTAATCACAGATACTCAAATTACTGTAATTAAGTAGTCATAATCAAAGTATTGACTGGCCTCAGTTTACTGGAACAGCTGCCATCATCTGCCCAGACCACAGTCACTGATGAATCTGGCCAATGACCAATTAAAAATACTCAAGTTACTGTAATTAAGTAGTTTTTTGGGGCACTTGTACTATGAGTAGATTTTCAAGTCTGTACTTTTACTTGTACTGAAGTATGCATTACAAGATGTAATCTACTTAGTTACTTTTAAAATCATAGTTAGTACTGAGTAGAATTTGAATTAATATCCAAACCTTTCATCTGCATTTTAGTAGCTAATCAGGTGATCTGATCACAAACAGGCCAATGAAAACAATGAATGAATGAAATGACATACACATGAAAAACAAAACAAAATGCTGTGGCATCACAGGTTGGATGTCATGATTAATCATTAATCAATTAATTTAACCAACTCAATTTAACCAATTAAAAATGTATTCATGGATATTTAATCAATATTCATGGCAGTAACTGCACCTCATCTGACACTGTTTTGTCTGGCAGAGCCATTTGTTGAATAAGGAAAATTAAACTTTGACTTAAAATGAGAAAAAAAAGTCAGAAAAAATAAAAATGAGGGAAAAAAACATGCTTTGTATCTTATAAATTATTAATGATTAATTAATTGTTAGTGTTTTCAACCTTTGGTTCAGGAAAATGCACATTATTTGCAACCCTAGTTTGGAGAGGTGACTGTGACATCAAGAGTCAAAAAGTAACTAATCCGCTGAGTAGTTTTTGATACAAATACTTTGTACTTTTACTTAAATACTAAAACCAGTACTTTAACTTGTAATTGAGTAATATTTTAGCAATGTAACTGTACTTGTACTTGAGTACAGATTGTATACTCTTTCCACCACGGATTGTAAGTGATGTCACACTGCTTTCATGAAACTGAATCCAGGCTAAATCAACCAGGATAAGTGGAAAATCCTGGCTTAATCTGCTGTCTTGGTTTTGTGAAGTCGCCTTGTGATCATATCCAGGATACTGGCACACGTGTAAATACAGTCGTAGACATGCAGTCACTACTTTCTTTAGATAGGAACAATAATTCACATACATATACGTACATTCCAGCCCCATATCTCTGCAGCTCTTTAGAGCTCAGGTCAGACAATTGATCAGGGTAGAAATTTTTTTTGAATAATCCATTCATTTAGGGGCCAGACCAATTGTTTTCCCACTTCAGTATTGCACTACATGGCAACATTACTGCAGGACCTCAGTGCCAAACATGTGCTCAACGACCATGGCAACCCACTCTATAGCTGTAGATGCTGCACAGTGTTGGGTGGATGGATTAACTTTTGTTAGTCACGAGTTTCTTCCCACTGCTCAACACCTTCTCTCATTTATGGTTTCAGTTGTATATTTCCTTCATCTGCTCTGCTTGAGCTCCCATTTTGGCAGTGTCTAAAGCATCACCTGCAAGGGGGAGTGTAAGATAGTGGATTAAACATATGGGGGTAAACACTCCATCTGCACAGGCACTGCAAGTTGAAACACCACCCTACACAGCCAGTTCTCAACTTCCAGATTCTGTCTGCATACAGTCATCTGTCAAGTGTGGATTTGCAGGTCTGAGTCAGACGCGTGGGTGTTGAAGCACCAAACGCTCTGGTTTTAGTAGCCCCCTGGGCAGCAATGACTGAGCGTCACCTCCAAGCTTCATATAACAACAAAGTGTCCGTTTTACAGCCACTTCGTGCCTGCTTTATTTGCTGTCCAGGGAAATAAACAGGATCCAAGCGAGGTAGTCAGTACACAGTGACACTGTTTTGTGGAGTGAGGTTGACACACGTTAGCTCAATTTCATTACAGCTAATAATTTCTTCAGCCTCATACCAGCAAAGCAACAGGTCACAAGTAATCCATGAGAGACTGAAGTGAGGAGAGAAGAGACAGAGAGACGTGGAGGTATGCTGGTGGTTCAACTTGCAAGTACTTATGATTCATCCAACCACCTACATCAGAAATATTTAGCACATAAGGGTATGATGGTATTTGATTAAACAGATTGTTGTCAGTGTGGTGGTTCAATGGCTGCTGTGTGTCTCATATGAAGAAACCATGAACTGATGGAGGACAAACCAAGTGAACATCAAAGTTAAAAGAGAAAAAGTTTGAGTGAGAGCACTCACATGTTTGCATAAATGCTCCCTGGAGTTGTGTCTTAAGTGGTTTTTCAGATTTTGAGAGATAACTTAATGGCCTTTACCATAAAATCCTGATCACTGACCTATTCACAGCAGGCATTTTGTTTGTACCACACATACTACTGGAAAAACAATTGACTGATCAGGGCTGTGTTGCACCAACAGGACTGAAGGCTGGTTTATCATAGTTACGCCTGTTGCACCAGTATGTGTGATGTACTGATGTATAAAAAATGATGTTGCTGTTTACAGATGTTTTGAGTGGAGGACCCCCGCCAGTCTGGTGAGTTTTTTTTTTAAAGAAATGTCCTTCTTGGCTTTGCTCAGGAGGTCTTTCCATTTCTATCCGACATCACTCTGAGCGGCAGCAGAGTCTGAATGGTTGTTAATTGTCTTCATTATTTCTCTCCAGACAGACTGCTTCTTCTTATTGGTAACAACATTTGACTGCTTGGCTGTTAGTGCGGCTCTGTGTCGGCTGTACAGCTTGATTAATTTGTAGATCTCAATGTCCGTGAGGTTTCCCTTCCTTTCTCTCTGATCCTCCATATTTAAAGTTGCCACTAAAGTAGTGAGTCAGTGGAAGATTGTTAAACTGTATAATAGCAACGCACACTGCGAGGCAATAACTGCAGTAACGTGAGCATTCACATGAACGCGCATCACTAAGATCGGGCATAGTTAAGTAGGCTTGACTTCCATTCTAAGGACTGGTCTTTGGGGAGCAGGTTGCACCAACAAGACTTAAGCCTGGTCTTAACCTAAGCTGGTCTTAACTCAGCATTTTAAGTCCAACCTAATAGTTACAGCAGTTGCACCATCTAGACTCAAGCCTTCTTCTGTCTAAGGTGTAAATCTTAGAGCTAATCAGTAGCAGGCGTAAAGTCAAAATCTAGACTGATTTATACAGATATACAGCCTCTAGTCAAGAATATCTTCTATTCCATGCCATGGATGCTGAAAGAGATGTGTTATTCAATAGAACTGTCTGGAAAATGAAAGCAATACAGATGGGAAATGAATGATATTCAGTCAGACACAACATCAGACAAAAGAATTAAATACCATTAGCAGAATTTAGTGGAGGGCCTAAATAATTAGGAATTCATCATAGACAGCATTTCACAAAGTTTGTTAAGTTTCTGCTCACTCAGTAACTCACAGAATTTTTTAAGGGAGTAATGGGGATATTGCTGTCGAGTTTAGAGTGGAGGCTTCTGGGATGATGGTGCCAAACACAGATTTTTTAAAGATCTATGTGAAGACAGGAGGGTGTCATATCATAGTATGAGTGAGATAACATGAAAAGTTTTACATTCCAGGATTGCAATGGATGGATTAACAGCTGATCATTATTTCACCTGCAAATGACTCCATGTTAAAAAAAATAAAATAAAAAAAAATAAAAAAAGTGCCCTCCAGGGAGCCCCTATGGTAGATAAAACATGATAAAGTGCCCTCTGGGGTGCCTTTCCAGTTGACAAAATGTGATGCCATATAGGCTACTTTACATGTTAGAAATATTTCTGTGTCTGTCGTCTACTGTTGTTACCTTGCATTTGTTGTTGCTGTACTACCTGACACTGCTGTCTGTTAGCCACCTGCCTGTGGCTGTGTTTCATACTCTGTCTTTTATTTAATGGCAAAAAGCTCTTGC
Organism: Lutjanus campechanus; assembly: GCA_027495735.1. NCBI lineage: Eukaryota > Metazoa > Chordata > Actinopteri > Lutjaniformes > Lutjanidae > Lutjanus > Lutjanus campechanus. The sequence continues at coordinate 11,239 of JAJHUR010074570.1, forward strand.
CTTTTTCCAGGCTGCCACTGTAAATAAGAATTTGCTCTCATGACTTGTTGGGTAAATGAAGGTAAAATAAGAAAATAAAAATAAAATGAGTAGGCCTACGTGCCTCTAAATGGTTAAATTGTTAATATTCAAAATCAAACTGTTAAACTGTTAATAGTCTCAATGTGTTTTTATGACAGAGGTGTAGAAGTTGTAACAATTTTAATCTAAACCAGAGACTTGTTTGTTTCACAATACTACATAATGACTTCTGCATCACTGCATACAGTAGCAATCTTTTTAATTATTTTTTCACCTCAGCCCTTCAGACAACCTGAGTCCACCGATGAGTTGCTTCAACAAGAAACTTAAATTTTGGTAAAAGCAAAAGTCAAAATAATCTGCTACATCACAAAAGTGTCACTTGAACTGATCTCCATGGCACATTTCTGTCCTTACGTTGAGGAGTGCCTCAGCCTCAGAACATGGGGCACATGCTCTACCAACTGAGCCATCAGGCCAGCACATGGTACCTTTCTTAAAGGGATAGTTCACCCAAAAATGAAAATTCAGCCCCAAAATTCCCCTCATTGCCCCTCATTCCGGTGCCCAAGAAGTCAACATCATCTAGCCTGAACGACTACCGACCAGTCGCCCTCACATCTCATATGATGAAGGTGCTGGAGAGGCTGGTCTTGGCCCACCTGAGACCGCAGGTGAAATCATCGTTGGACCCTCTGCAGTTCGCCTACCAGCCTCACCTGGGAGTGGACGACGCTGTCATCTACCTGCTGCAGCTCACTCACTCGCACCTGGATGGCCCCGGCAGCACTGTGAGAATCACATTCTTTGATTTCTCCAGTGCTTTCAACACCATCCAGCCACTGCTACTGAGGGAGAAGCTGCAGGCGATGAGGGTCGACACGTCCACCATCTCCTGGATTACTGACTACCTGATAGACAGACCACAGTCTGTCCGACTGGGCAGTGTCCTGTCTGACACGGTGGTGAGTAGTACAGGAGCTCCACAGGGGACTGTTCTGTCTCCTTTCCTGTTCACCTTGTACACCACAGACTTTCAGTACAACTCCGGGTCATGCCACCTGCAGAAGTTCTCTGACGACTCTGCGGTGGTTGGGTGTGCAAGTGATGGACGGGAGGAGGAGTACAGAGCACTGGTGGATGATTTTGTGGAGTGGGCTGGTAGAAATCACCTGCTGCTGAATGTAGCCAAGACCAGGGAGATGGTGATTGACTACAGGAGAACAAGGACAGCTCCTCAACCCCTGTGGATACAGGGCGAGGACATTGATATGGTTGAGGACTACAAGTTCCTCGGCATCCACATTGACAACAGACTGAACTGGAAGGCCAACACCGAGGCTGTGTACAAGAAGGGGATGAGCAGACTCTATTTCCTGAGGAAGCTGAGATCCTTCAACGTGTGCAGCAAGATGTTG
>JAJHUR010074575.1:0-11447 GCA_027495735.1 Lutjanus campechanus
AGAGGAAGAGGAGTCCAGACTGGCAGCTCTGAGGGAGGAAGAGGAGCAGAAGGGGAAGACTATCAGCAGAGAGATGAAGAAGATTGAGGATCAGATCTCCTCTCTGTCAGACAGTATCTGTGCTGTTGAAGAAGAGCTGCAGAAACACAACGTGCCATTCCTCAGCAGTTATAAACCCACTCAGACCAGAGCCAGAGTCCAGAGCTCAGTGTCAGATCCACAGCTGGTCTCAGGAGCGCTGATAGATGTGGCCAAACACCTGGGCAACCTGTCCTTCAGAGTCTGGGACAAGATGAAGGACAAGGTCCACTTCACTCCTGTCATTCTGGACTCAAACACTGCACACCCTCGTCTCTGTCTGTCTGATGATCTGACCAGTGTGAGACGTGGAGACACGTTTCAGCAGCTTCCTGACAATCCAGAGAGACACACTAAGTATAACATTGCTCTTGGCTCTGAGGGCTTCAGCTCAGGGAAACACAGCTGGGAAGTGGAGGTGGGAGATCATCCTGACTGGCTTGTAGGTTTGGTTAAAGAGTCAGCTGACAGGAAGGGAGAGATAACTGCCTCACCAAAATATGGAATCTGGTGTTTGTTGTATAAAAGTGGAAAATACACTGATGGTCTTGGTGAGACTGTCAGAGTGAAGAAGAGTCTCCAGAGGATCAGAGTCCAGCTGGACTATGACAGGGGGGAGGTGTCCTTCTACGACCCTGAAGACATGACTCACATCTGCACTTACAGAGACACTTTCACTGAGAAACTCTTCCCATATTTCAGTGTTGGAAAATTTGGTGATGCTAAAACTGCTGATATCAAAATCTGTCACACTGATATTTCTCTGTGATGTTCAGGAATCAAAGTTAATTGTTAACTTTTATCTTCAAATATTTTCTATCATGATCATTTGAGGTTTATTAAACTCTAATCTCATCCTCACAAAAATCAGTAAAGTTAAGTTTAAACCAGATTTAAATATCTCACGAAAATTGAAACTATATCTATTCTTAAACTTTAATTCAGGTGCAAATCAGTTCATTATCCTGGTTGGCAGCATCTTCTTTTTAATCAGACCACATCAGTGGATATATAAATTATAACCATAAACCAAATATGTTGTTCCTCGTTGTGTGATTGTTTAATTTTTATCATCATCAAAAATCAGTTTTTGTTGGTAAAATTTCTGGATCTTCTGACGAGTTATTTCAGTTTTGATCATGTTTTCATTTCAGTTTTTTACACATTAACACAGAGTCTCAGTGGTACAGTGTATTAAAACACATTCTGGCTCTGATTGATTATTTTTTGTTATTTTGTTCTTCAGTAGAATTAATTTATTGTCAAGAACTGTCTCTACAGTCTGAAATTAATCAAACTTAATGGGTTTATTCATCTTTTATGTTCATTCAACTCACTGTAAAAACATGTACACATACTGTAAATCATTGTTTGAATCTGAATTTCTTTGATGTAGATGTTGAGCTAAACTGTTGTTATATTTTGTTTTGTCAGAATTCATCAAGATGGAAACTTTTTAAGCATCTTATTTTGTTTTGTTTTTACAAAATGCTGAAATTGTGTCACATCATCAGGAGACTCTTTTTACAAATCAAAGCTAAGCTATTTATCAACATCTTGCTTGTAGTAAAACAAAATTGTATTTACTGTATTTTATGCTTTGATTGTTTCAGTTTTAGTACAGTTTTTAAATCATCAATCATCAGTTTAAGTTTTTGATATTTGTGGATCTTCTGATGAGTTATTTCAGTTTTGGATCAGTTGTTTCATTGAACTTTTTAAAATATAGTTTCATTTTGATTTGGTCTTTAATTATCACAAAGCTTCTTCATACTGTATGTGATATTTTTTTGTTTATATTTGTTTTTATGTATAAATGATCAATTACATGAATGATAAATGGCAAAGTCCAGTTCATGATCAACATAAAGAAAATACCAGCAGTACAATTTAGTTTAATATGTGAATATCTGCCTCACAGAGCAGCAGATTTTATTCTGAATTTATGTTCATCAGAAAAGGAAACACAGTGTATGAAGTTGTTTCCAGTTTCTTCACATACATCTGTCAAATAGTCATGTGATTATCTAAAAAAGTATAAACTACAATACATATAAAATACATAAAACAATCATACAGACAGCTTTACTGCAAAATACAAGATTTTAATTTCAATGTTTTTATTCAAAATTAAGTTATTGATCTTAAACATTTATGTTCAGCTTAAACTAAATTGTTTTACATTTTCATTTGTAAAGTCACATGACTGATTAACAATCGTATATAAAGAAACTTGAATCAACCTCAGACCATCATGATGAAGATTAAATTACTGAAAACATGAGAGTATGAATAAAGCATGGCTTAATGGAGAAGAGCTGTTCAACTGGTTTATTATTGATGGAGTTGTATTGATTGTCACACTCATCTGTTCTTCACTGTGTGTGTTCTCCAAATTAGAAACAGTCACAAATCAAATGTAAAAGATGTTCAACTTGACCCTCCTACAACTTCACTGCATGAGTTTAAAGTGTAAAAGTTTCAGTTCAGTGTTTGAAGTTGTAACAGTTTGTTGATACTCAGTCTGTTACAGACAGTCTCGTTGAAGAGAGGCAGTACTGAGGCTTGTACACACACAGATGTAGTGATGGACGTCTGAAATTATTTCTTCTTCAGGAGAATTAAACATTTCACTAAAGATTTGATTCTTTAAACAAGTCGAGTCAGTCAGCAGGACTGTATGATGTTGCTTCAGTAGAAACGGATCAACATTTCCAAGAAGACAACATTGTTTAAGAAAAGGTTTAATTATCACATTTTATTCATTTTTAACCTACTTGATGCAGTTTTAAGTGACACCATGCTCATATATACATAATGTCATCAACATGATTGAATGTACAGTGTGTAAACAGAATGTGATCTCATGGACACATTTTTCTTCCTGTAAACGCCACAAGATGGAGACAAAGTTCACATTTTGTTCACAGCCTGCTCATTTTGAGCACTCAACATTTTATTTCCACTTTCTATCACTATTTGTTCTGCATATGATTGTTTGCTGCACAGTTTGGTCAATAGTACCACATTTTAGCAGTTTCTGATAGATTTTTCTTTATAAATGGAGGCAATTTAAAGAGTAAAACCCAAAGAAATGAGGGCAGAAACATAAAGTGTACAGAAGCTTCTAGATTACGAGGGGTCACTGAATGATTTGACGAGGATGAAAATATATGAATCTCATGTAAAGTCATTCACAGTCACCAAATCTCAACCCAGCCAAACAAATTTGGGACATTCTGGTGTCAGACATCGTAGTTCTCCATCACCACCATCAAAACATCTCATCCTCTGTTCTGGGAAATTTTTTTGGACATTTTTCTCAATTTCAGAATTTTCACAGTAGTCTATCACCCCATTGAAGAGGACTTTTCTTCAAGATCTTCATTGTTCAAACAAAAGTAGCCTACTTTTAGCATGTGGGGGTGCACAGGTCCTTGTAATCAACCAAATTTCTAATTATTGACTGTTTGCATACAAAACAGTTTGTTCAAACCAGTAAGATGTGTGTTTATGTCAATTTTAATAGCACACAACAATCCAATTACATTTCAATCTAATTCCCACAGCAGGAGCTCTGCAGGTATCATGAGCACAAATGTCAGGTTTTTATTTGTAAAATATCCCAGTTTGTCCTGCTGTGATCACACAGTTTCCCCTCAGACATGATTAGAGTCTAATGTTTTCTTTTCTCAGGCTTTGCTTCAGGTACATTAAATTTATGTCACTGATTCCTTTATAGTTCATGCTTCATGAGGATTATGACAATAAATAGCAAAAACAATATTAATATTTAATTTCATTCACTCATATTTGTGAACGTAGATTTTTCTTAATATGCTATCATGTAAAGAGCTGTTAATATTTGTTCTTGTGTTTCAAAACTCCAATTAGTTAAATTCTTTAAAAAACTGACCACATATGAATAATTGATTTATGATTATATACAGACAGGTGACAAATAAAACTAACTAGAGGATAAAGATGCTTCCATGCAGGACCTGAGGAGTCAGAGGTCTGATGAATACAAAAATGATATGAATCATATGTTCAGACATTCACAGTCACAAGATCTTAACCCAACTGAGCAGCTGTGTGAGGTTTCGTTGTCAGACGTTTCTCTACAGTAAAGTTCACTGACTTGGAGCATCTATGACAAGCAGCACTGAAACTGTTCAACATATTTTCCTTTGATTTGTCATCCATCTTTATTTCTCAAATATGAAATGAGAAACATATTCTCTTCTCTGTTCTGCAGGAAAATCATCAAGTGTTATAACAGACATCAGTGTACACTAGATTCATATCTTTTAATTAAGTTAAATTAACAACATCATGAGGTGAAAATACTGTATTACAAGCAATGAAAACAATCTTAATCTGCAAAGTAACTACATCTGATAAAACTGATGTGGTCAATTAAGAGTATAAAACACTTTAAAATGGAAACATTGACATAAAGAACTCCGATTTGTAGCTGAGTGCAGTATTGTGTAAATGTACATCCTGTTGGTTCCACTGCTGATACAGATGAAGAAGAAAAGCCTGATGAATCCTGGCAGCATCATCTTGGAATATGCCCGTGCCATCGGGGAAGAAAAATTCATTGATGGACAAATCTGCTCATTCAGTATATTCAGGTAGTGAGCTGGCCTAATTTTTGGGACACATAATGTTGCTGAACCTCGACCTGAGCAACTGAAGCAACCTCAGATCATAACACTTCCCCCCACAGACTTATACAGTAGACACTGGGCATGATGGGTGCATCACTTCATCCACCTCTCTTCTTACCTTGATGTTCTTTCAGCAAAGCTTTTCTTATGCAGGCATGTTAACAGGATAATGTTCAGTCCCTGTTAGATTAAAATATCACAATCCTCTCCTTGTTTGTGGCCATTTCTGTTCTTTATTTAGTGAAACTAAACATGGGAGGTCATACTTTTATACACATTGCCTTTTATTTTGTTTTTGTCTGGACAAGAACTGCCTGTTCAAGGAAACTGTTTTGTTCTGAAAAATCAAAAATAGTAATCACTTACAGACATCCTGACACCTCCATCTGCTGGTGACAAAATAACGCTGTTATGCTGCTGTAATTAATTTATCTGGTGACTGAGATAAAAGATAGACTTTAACCTTGTTGCACAGACCGGAGACGCAGGGTCGGAGATCTCTGCTGAAAAACACACAATCGGAGTATCTGAATAAATGTAGTGAAGGGACACTAACTCGGTGAGTCCTGCTATTGAAAAATAAATTAAATGACAAAATGGCTGAGAAAACTACTCTTATTGAAAGTTACCAGAACTGCCATGTGTGTTCAGAGACTTTCAGAGATCCTGTGTCTCTGAGCTGCAGCCACAGCTTCTGTTCAAGCTGCCTGCAGAAATTCTGGGAACAAACTAAAGACAAAAACTGTCCCATTTGTAAAAGAAAATCCTCAAAGGAGTATCCACTAGTTGTGAACTTTGCTGGGAGACAGAAATCTGGATCATCTGAGACAGAAAAAGGAAAGAAGAAGGTGGAGGTGGTGTGTAGTGAACATCAAGAAGAGCCGAAACTGTTCTGTAAGGATGAAGACAGAGCTATCTGTCCTGTCTGTGAGTTTTCTCTTCACCAGAGTCACAAGGTGGTTCCTATAGAACAAGCAGTCAGTGAGCTGAAGGAGCAGCTGAAATCTGACTTAAAGTCTCTACAGGACAAGAGGGACAAATACAAACAAGTGGAGAAAACATACAATGAAGTGATTCAACACTCCAAGAAGCAGGTGTTGTCCACAGAGAGACAGATCAGAGCAGAGTTCAACAAGCTCCACCAGTTCCTGAAAGAGGAAGAGGAGTCCAGACTGGCAGCTCTGGGGGAGGAAGAGGAGCAGAAGGGGAAGACTATCAGCAGAGAGATGAAGAAGATTGAGGATCAGATCTCCTCTCTGTCAGACAGTATCTGTGCTGTTGAAGAAGAGCTGCAGAAACACAACGTGCCATTCCTCAGCAGTTATAAACCCACTCAGACCAGAGCCAGAGTCCAGAGCTCAGTGTCAGATCCACAGCTGGTCTCAGGAGCGCTGATAGATGTGGCCAAACATCTGGGTAACCTGTCCTTCAGAGTCTGGGACAAGATGAAGGACAAGGTCCACTTCACTCCTGTCATTCTGGACCCAAACACTGCAGCTTTCAGTCTCTATCTGTCTGATGATCTGACCAGTGTGAGACGTGGAGACACAAAGCAGCAGCTTCCTGACAATCCAGAGAGAAACACTAAGTATGCAGATGTTCATGGCTCTGAGGGCTTCAGCTCAGGGAAACACAGCTGGGAGGTGGAGGTGGGAAATCATCCACACTGGAATGTAGGTTTGGTTAAAGAGTCAGTTGACAGGAAGGGAAAGATATATACCTCACCAGAATATGGAATCTGGTGTTTCGCACATCGCAGAGGAAAATACACTGATGTTGTTGGTGAGACTGTCAGAGTGAAGAAGAGTCTCCAGAGGATCAGAGTCCAGCTGGACTATGACAGGGGGGACTTGTCCTTCTATGACCCTGAAGACATGACTCACATCTGCACTCACAGAGACACTTTCACTGAGAAACTCTTCCCACTTTTCACTGTTGGACCTGCTGGTGATGCTAAAACTGCTGATATCAAAATCTGTCACACTGATATTTCTCTGTGATGTTCAGGAATCAAAATCAAAAATTGTTAACTTTTGTCTTTAGATATTTTTCGATCATGATCATTTGAGGTTTATTAAACTCTAAACTCTTCTTCACAATTCAAACCAAAACCAGCACTCTGGATCTGCTTGTCTTTCATTTTTTCTTTTACATCAAAAGCAGATTTGATCTGATGTTTAGAGTCACACAACTGTTTCCGAAGTTCTTTTGGATTATAGCTCATTAGCCTGATTGGCAGCATCTTATTTTTAATCAGACCACATCACTGAATATATAAATTGTATCCTTTAACCAAATATGTTGTTTCTTGTTGTGTGATTGTTTAACTTTTATCATCATCAAACATCAGTTTTTGTTGGTAAAATTTCTGGATCCTTTGATGACTTATTTCAGTTTTGATCATGTTTTCATTTCAGTTTTTTACACATTAACACAGAGTCTCAGTGGTACAGTGTATTAAAACACATTCCGGCTCTGCCAGATTGTTTTCTGTCATTTTGTTCTTCAGCAGAATTAATTTATTGTCAAGAACTGTCTCTACAGTCTGAAATCAATTCTGCTAAATGGGTTTTATCGTCTTTTATTTTCATTCAACTCACTGTAAAAACATGTACACATTCTGTAAATCACTGTTTGAATCTGAATTTCTTTGATGTAGATGTTGAGCTAAACTGTTGTTATATTTTGTTTTGTCAGAATTCATCAAGATGGAAACTTTTTAAGCAGCTTATTTTGTTTTGTTAATACAAAATGCTGAAAATGTGTCACATCATCAGGAGACACTTTTTACAAATCAAAGCTGTTTATCAGCATCTTGCTTGTAGTAAAACTAAATTTACTGTATTTACTGTATTTTACGCTTTAATTGTTTTAGTTTTACTACAGTTTTTAAATCATCAGTCATCAGTTTAAGTTTTTGATATTTGTGGATCTTCTGATGAGTTATTTCAGTTTTGGATCAGTTGTTTGTGGTTTAAATATGATATTTTTTCTTGTGTATAAATGGTCAATAACATGAATGATAAATGGCAAAGTCCAGTTCATGATCAGCATTAAGGAAATACCAGCAGTACAATTTAGTTTAATATGTGAATATCTGCCTCACAGAGCAGCAGATTTTATTCTGAATTTACTTCATCAGAAAAGGAAACACAGTGTATGAAGTTGTTTCCAGTTTCTTCACATAAATCTGTCAAATAGTCATGTGATTATCTAAAAAAAATATAAATTACAATACATATAAAATATATAAAACAATCATACAGACTTTATTGCAAAATACAAGATTTTAATTTCAATGTTTTTATTCAAAAATTAAGTTATTGATCTTAAATATTAATGTTCAGCCTAAACTAAATTGTTTTACATTTTCATTTGTAAAGTCACATGACTGATTAACAATCGTATATAAAGAAACTTGAATCAGCCTCAGACCATCATGATGAAGGTTAAATTACTGAAAACGTGAGTATGAATAAAGCATGGCTTAATGGAGAAGAGCTGTTCAACTGGTTTATTATTGATGGACTTGTATTGATTGTCACACTCATCTGTTCTTCACTGTGTGTGTTCTCCAAATTAGAAACAGTCAGAAATCAAATGTAAAAGATGCTTCAACTTGACCCTCCTACAACTTCACTGCATGAGTTTAAAGTGTAAAAGCTTCAGTTCAGTGTTTGAAGTTGTAACAGTTTGTTGATACTCAGTCTGTTACAGACAGTCTCATTGAAGAGAGGCAGTACTGAGGCTTGTACACACACAGATGTAGTGATGGACGTCTGAAATTATTTCTTCTTCAGGAGAATTTAAATTTTCACCAAAGATTTGATTCTTTAAACAGGTTGAGTCAGTCAGCAGGACTGTATGATGTTGCTTCAGTAGAAATGGATCAACATTTCCAGGAAGACAACATTGTTTAAGAAATGGTTTATTATTACATTTTATTCATTTTTAACTTACTTGATGCAGCTTTATACATAATGTCATCAACATGATTGAATGTACAGTGTGTACACAGAATTTGATCTCATGCACACATTTTTCTTCCTGTAAACGCCACAAGATGGAGACAAAGTTCACATTTTGTTCACAGCCTACTCATTTTAAATATTTATCCACTCTTTGTCTCTTATTTGCATGAACATGATTGTTGATTGATTGCTACACAGGCCAATCAGTATCACCACCTCTTGTCAGTTTCTTATAGATTTTTCTTTACAAATGAGAAAACCCAAAGAAATGAGTCGACAAACATACTCTATACAGAAACTTTCATATAGAATATGAGGGATCATCAAATAAAAACAATATGAGTCACATACTAAGTCACCAAATCTCAACTCATATTTGGGACATTTTGGTGTCAGACATCATCGCTCTCCACCACCATCATCAAAACATCTCATCCTCGGTTCAGTGAAATTGACATTTTTCTCAATTTCACAAATTTCACAGTAGGCTGTAACTCAACTGGAGAGGACTTTACATTGAGATATTAATTGTTCAAAGAAAATTGCCTTTGACATTCGATGGTGCACAGGTCCTTGTAATCAGCCAAATATCTAATTATTAATTGTTTGCATACAAAACAATTTTGCTGTAATCAGTCAGTTTCCACAGATATGATTAGAATCTAAAGTTATCTTTTCTCAGGCTACAGTCAAAATAATTAAAATGTCTCCTGCTGCAACTAAAACCAAAGATAATTTACAAATTAAGAGTTTTTGTTTCTGAGGCAGTTTGGTGTGTAATAGCAGTCATGGTGGGACATTCAGAGTCAGAGGGATCAGCAGAATCTAAATCAGCTTTTCTTGATAAACATGTTTGTGCAGCTCCCTAAAAACCTGAAGCAGAGTCCTGCTGAGTGACCAGATGAACTGGAAGAATGAAACTCATTTTATTGTTATGACAAATAAGATATCAAGAGGATTTTATGGCATCCTAACCTCCAGGTGTCAGTGTACATTAAACATTAACAAGAGCAGAGTAAGACAGAGGACTTAGGACTGACAGGAGTTAACAATAGCACAATTGCTACTATAACTCATATATTTTGTTTTATTTTTAAATGTTGTTTTGTATCCTTATATTTTTGTATTTATTATTATGAGTTATGATAACTATGAGTCTGGTTTAAAGCTCTGGAAAAAGGTAAAAGGTTGACCTACAGTTATAGTCAAATTAAACTGAATCACATTTATTTAAATTAAATTAAACTAAATTTCAGTAAGATTACTAAAGTTTTTTATTTAAATTTCATTTTCTTCTCTTTTTTTTAGAATTTATTTCATCTGTCTTTTCTTTTTTTCTGAATATTTGGACAAGTGTGTTTATGTGTCTGACAGACTAAAAGAGCTTTGATAATTTAAAAAAATGTGGTATCAATCAAAATATTTTATGAAAATATCTCTCTTCACACATCTGCATGTGCGTCTGAAAGCACAGGTACGCTCATTCAACCACCAGAAAGTATCTTCACATGTTTGGATCTGAATGGAGCAACATAGTCCAATATCTCAATGCAAGTGGAGTTAAAAAGTGAACTCACACCCTCGGCACTGAGATCACAATTGTCATCCAGGCTGTAAAGCAAAGAGTCCTTAAAAGCGAGAAGTGCAAGGTAGTTAAGGGGTTAATCATAAGTAATCAGTGTGTAAAACCACAGGGTGTATCCTTAGAACAAGACACAGTTACAGTAAATAAAACCGGTAAATGATCCAATATTCATGAGTCACAGATTTCATTAATCCATACAGATAATCCATGTGACAACTCTTGGTCTAATGTGTGTCCTTTTTATATGCTGAGACAGTCACCAACTGAGTGAGACTATAACTGCAATATGATTCAGAGAGTCTTTGATCAGAGGTCTGGTTTAAACACCAGACATGAATATTACCAGCACCACCAACAATTAAAACACTGTCATATTTTAAGACAATGCCTGCCAAGAAATCAGCAAAGTCCTGGATAAAATCCTTATTAAACTTTGCAGGGCGGTACACCACCACAAACAACACAGACACAGTAACCTTAGTCTCAAAAAGCTGCAACTCAGTAAACACACAGAGTGAAGCACTCAGTCACACCTGCCTTCAATCAGCACCTCAATCACAGCCACTGGCTCACAGCAAGAGCCACCTCCCTCCACCCCACACACAGACATAACACCACTGCACACAGAAAACCACTCCCCATCAGTGCCAACAGAATGAAGGTGAGTTAGTGTGAAGGTGATGATACAGGTCTACCCTGTTACACCGGTGCAGCAGATTTACTTTACCCTGATGAGCTAAAATTAGGCCTGATACTATCCTCAAACCTGGTAATGCTATTTATAAAACATCCAGGATCCACCATTAACCTCTGAATTCACCTTTTTCCCCATTAGATTACTGAAAATAAATGTGTTTACTTTGCTCACCTTAAACTACAAACTGACAGATATCTAAAGATTCAGATTCAGATTCAGATTCAGAAAACTTTATTGATCCCAAAAGGGCAATTCATTTGCAGCATTTCAAGAGCAGCTCACACATACATACAATCACATGTCAGTCCATTCCAGTCACAGTGGAACCCAGATCGAACCCTTACAAAATATAACACACTACGAGATCAAAGGATGCCTCCCCTAGAATTCAATAATTTAATGGCGGAGGGCACAAAGGAGTTCATAAACCGGTTAGTTTT
>JAJHUR010074579.1:9355-44107 GCA_027495735.1 Lutjanus campechanus
AGCTCTGTTATATTATTCATACCAGTGATAAAAACATCCATCTTTTTCATGCTTCCCATTTGTTGTCTATGTAAGTAGCCATGCAGTGCATTCTGGTTGTGCAGCTTGGCCCACAGACATTACATACAGATGACATCACTGATTTTTCTATCTGTTTTCTCGGCTCTAGGAGAGTTTTACAAATAGAAAACCTCCATGGATCAAAAATTCATAATAGAAAGAGCCATAATTAACCTTGTTTGCAGTTCGAGGTGTCCTGCCAACAGTTTTACAGATATTTCTTTTATAATGGTGACTTATGGGGGAAAATGCTTTTTGGGCCGGTGGGGAATGTTTCGCTGCAACATTGTGAGTGGCCACTGGGAAAAATTGGAAGCAAGGCAGAGCGGCAAAGCCCTGACTAGGTTCTATTAAACATCTACAATAGATCGCCCATGAGTTAGCCTTCATCCAATCAAGTGCAGCCAAGAAGTGCTTGCACAGTTTTAGGGGGGTTTAGTCGGTTATTGGTCAGTGCACTCATCAAGCATCCAACGCCACAATGGACAGCCTACTCAAAAAGCAAAATAGTGTCTTAACAAGAGACAGATGTCAGAAATACATTACCAGGAGATTCAATCAGGTAATTGTATGTAGGGATACACCACCTCCGACCACTAGGTAGAGTCGTTCTTCCAGTTTGATGGAGACAGTCGCTCATCAACCCCTATTTCTGTCATTTTTTCCTTGTAATGACGCCGATCGTTGATCAGCAAAGACATAGCATGATTGTACACTTGACTGGAAGGATTTGGGCCCCTGATAGCTCAACGGTGATGCAGTTTTCTTATTTTATGTGTTTAAACTGGAAACGACCTCAGAATTTGTATTGACCGCCAGTCAAATCAGAAAGGGGTGGAATCATGACGCAGGAGCAAAGTACCTGATCTATGCTGGGAAGCAGCGCATCCCTTCATTGTCCCAAAACGTACCTTTGGACATGTACCAATTTGAGAATGCTAACATGCTGATGCGTTGCAGTTAAAATGTTTACCGTGTTCACCATCTGCAAGCTCACATCTGCTAAGTAGCATCAGCTGAGGCTGGTGGCTCATCAGTTTACAGGTGTTTTGTCATAAACCAAAGTTCTGGGCAAATTAAAACTTAAACGTACATGAAAAGTCACCTAAGTCAGTAGGATTCATCTCCTGGAGAAGAGCAAAAGTTTAAGCAATCTATCTAGATATGTCAGTCTGGGCCAAAGTAGTGAAGTGACTGACTGACTGACATTTTCATCCTCATCACTCATGTGAATGATCCCAAGTTGTTTACTTTTTTTTTTGCTGCTGATTGTTTATTGCATCTGGGGCAAAGGTCAGGGTCACCACCCTGTCCTGTCCCGGCCTGTCCTGTGCTCAAAAACTCAGGCTGAAAAGTATCGACTTTCCTTTTTCAAATTCAATATAAAATTGTGTTTCACTGGATGTTGCTTGAAACATAATAGTGCACGGTATAAACTGATTTTAAATCTACATTTATTTGGACTGCTCTTTATGTTTCTTGTTACTATTATTGATTGATTGAACATGTTTTGTATAAAATAAATTCCATTAGTGTCCCGTTTCATGCTGTATTCAGCTTTACATGCGGCTCCTCGTGAATCAAATCAAGAGTTTGGTGAACAGCTAAACTGAAATAAGATGTATCTTGGTTGTTATTCTTGCACTACATTGCATCACTGGCAGCACATGACTTCATGAGTAATCTTGTGTGTCCCTGCCTGTGTGTATGTGTGTATGTGTGTATGTGTATGTGTGTGTGTGTTGTATTTGAGCGTGACTCACTGACTGACTGAAGTGTTGTTGTGTTTCAGCTGGTGTTCGAGGCTCTCCACAGTCAGGAGCCGAGGGGTTACGTCGTCGGCTGGATCATTGCCATCAGTCTGCTGGTGGGAATCCTCATCTTTCTGCTGTTAGCTGTGCTACTCTGGAAGGTAAACACACGAACACAGATTGGGATTTTTCAGCTAGGATACTTACAAGCCATCTCACTGTTTTTATTTCTTCTTATCCAGAAAACAACAAAAGTCTGCTTAATTTCCTGCATAGTATTTTATTCATTGGGGATTCAAACAATCTCTCCTGTGAACTACCTCTCAGTCCCGACCGAGTCTTTGGGAATGACTGGCTTAAAGCACTGGTCACATAGCTGCTTGTTTTGAAGCAATACTCTGTTGAAGCTACAACAGTGTAAAAGAGGGAGTTGTGCCACAGCCAGAAGCCGTTTGTCTGACTCTGGTTAGACGACAGTGAAGTATCCAGTTGTACAGAGACAGCTGGAGGTAGGGGAAGAAGAAGGGGGGGGGGCGAGAGCTTGCTTTGGGCCTTAAACAACCATGAAAAGGACAAATCACAGACTGGACAATAATTCACACCATACCACTCACATGAAAGAAGGATCTGAAAGGGAAATGGCAATTACATTGATGTCCAGAGGCCCTGTTAGCACAAAACTCCTTTTTCTTCTTCGCTGCCTCATTTTCCACCGGGAATACCACAACTAAACCTTGGAATGTTGGTCCGGGGATACACCCCCACTCCCACCCCCACCCCCTCGGATCCCCAGGTCTTTGGACCTTGCCAAAATAAACCCCACTTACATGAGCCGCACATGTCCTGTATTGCTCTCTTCAGGAAATGCCTGAGGAGAGTACAGGTCTGTATCAATAAACTTTAGCAGTCAAACGCAGATAAATGAATGGAGTCGTAGTGAGAGAGGCATCACGGCTTTGTTTAGACACACACCAAGAATCCTCTCATATCTCCCTCATATTACTCTTGGTAAATGCGTGCTATAGGTCAGTTAAATGTAAATTAGAATACAATATTAGATTCCTGCAGAAACAACACATTTCTGCAGGGGAAATGCTTGATTTGCTTCCGCGCATGCTGGCGGTTTTGCCCATTACCTTCAAATTGTGTATGTTTTACATTACTGCCATCCATTTTTCACAGCATACCATGCAATAATGTTTTAAATTGATTTCCCACCGGCCAGACAGCCATTGTTTTTCATCTGTTTCACTGCAGAGAAGAATCTCAACCTGCAGATATGTAACTTAAAGACACATCATCCAGCGACCGCCTCAAGGGTCTGATTATTATTAAAATTAGTGTTATTATTGTAATAATGCAGCGTACAAGATCCAAAGTGTAAAAATTACACGTTATGGTTTTAAAAAGAGTTAATTGCCGGGCTATTTCTTGGCTAAGAAGTTACTGGCACATGGTGTTAACCAGCTGACCGACTGCTGGTCGTAGCTTCATATTTGTATCTAATTCTCTCGCTAGAAAGAAAATCGCTAGAAAGTGAATCAGTGCAGTCCAATACCGATAAGATATTTCTATGATAAGCAGAATTGGGTATTAATCAGCCAGTGGTCGAGCTCTAGGTCTCAGCTGGAAAATCTACCCTAAAAAGATTTGGAAAATGTTCAGCTGTAATGTAAAGTGTGTGTGATTTGTAGTCAGATCTGACCACAGATGCACCTTAGTCTACAAACCACTCAAATTCTTGTTCCTCTCGTTCTTCGACAGATGGGATTCTTCCGTCGGCGCTACAGAGAGATCATCGAGGCTGAGAAGAACAGGAAGGACAGTGATGAAAGCTGGGACTGGATGGAAAAGAACCACTGAGACTTGCGGTGGTGGTGGGGGGGGTCCCAGAGGAGCCAATGAGATTAGGGATTGGGTCGGGACGGATCCAATAGCATGGGGGTCTCGCAGCCCAGCCGCCCCAGTGGCACCAGGCCCTTCAAGTCTTCCATATGTGGAAGAGAAGAATATTCTCCATATTTTTTGGAGACTTGATATTTTTTTGTGGGTGGGGGTCCAGGAAACAGGCTTCTGAGGTGACAGTGTGGCTTGCCAGAGGACACTTGCTGTGGAATTCAGCTAATCTCAAAGGAGGTAACTCCCAGCCAGCGGAGCTGTTGATGGAGACCCACATCCGTACGGGGATGTGGAGACGGCATGAATACTGGTGGACAACAAAACCCTCAGGGCTGTGTTACATAGCAAATTTATTTTTATACATACACTTTAAGCCATATTGTGTAAAACTGGGCTTGGAGAAGAGTTGGGGGTTTGAAGGCCATTATAAACATACTGTATCTACAGTATGTTTTCCTTAAAGCACTGATGTTTGATAAGAATGAATGCCTTGGCTCCATAGCTTTACTTTTTATGCCAAAGATATGTCCTGTATAGTATATGATTGGAGCCGTTTGTATATGCAGTTCTTCCTGGGAGTGAAAGATTGTATCTTTTCTTTACTATTTCCGCCTCATGAATATCTGTTTTACACATCTGACTGTCCCACCCTCCCTCGCGCAGATAATCAACCAGAGTTAATTCTGTGTTTGAGACCCACACATGATGATGATTAAAACGCTGTGTCCTCATGTCATCCGCCGGTGTTGTCTCAGAGGCGCTGGAGGCCCAATAAAAGCGCTCCCTGAGGTCGTCAGGACCATAAAAGCCTCCATTCACATTTCAAGCTTTGCGACTTTCCATAAGCATTCCAATTGTTACGGCTTTTAAACTGAGTTGTTTGTAGGTGATGAATGTGGATGTAACACAAGTGAGTTCATCAGATTTAAAAGGAGCTTTAATTCATGCTCCAAACAACTTGAGGGCAGCATATCACCAGAAAGTCCCTCATAGGGCTTTATTTCAACAAACAGCTAATTTTGCAAACAAATGCATAACATCATCCCTCAGGTCTGAGCCTAACTCCACCTACAGTCACTGTAAAGCACAGACATGGCCCTTTGTAAAAGTTTCTGTGTGGTAGGTTACCTGTGTTGTAGCTGAGCTACATTAGCAGCTCAGAGAGGCTGAGAGGCTCCCTGTGGGGTAGTGTTAGTATGTAGCCACAGCCAGTGGGGTGAAGTTAGTTTTAAGTTGGATATTCAAGACGATGCTGCTGGACCTGCCCGTCGAATACCCAACTTAAAACTGACTTCACTGCAGTGACTGTTTAATCATAGGATCATCAATCAAGGGAAAGAATGCAGAAAAATATTAAGTGTTCACAAAAACACAGTGTAAACAGTGTAAACTCCTGTAAAAGAGGAGTCTCATAGCATCTATCTCAGCATTTATCTGGAAATGAGCGCTCTTTCACAGACTCACACTCAAGAACGGGGGCTTGGGGAGGTGTGGCGCTCAACTGATTAGAGGGCAGCGAGCAGCACTGAGGTGAAGAAAGCTCCCACCATCTACATCACCTGCTGCCAAATCAGCCAGTAGAATAATGCAATTGCAATAGCCAAGTTTCAATCAGCTAGCCGATTAGCATGCAAACTTCAGT
Source organism: Lutjanus campechanus (assembly GCA_027495735.1). Classification (NCBI taxonomy): domain Eukaryota; kingdom Metazoa; phylum Chordata; class Actinopteri; order Lutjaniformes; family Lutjanidae; genus Lutjanus; species Lutjanus campechanus. Next base: position 14,708 of record JAJHUR010074579.1, read on the forward strand.
AGATGTCTTTACAACACGATACATAGATGCCTTTGACATGACATCATTTCTTCACTTTCAGTTGATAATTTTAGTGAATTCTTGAATGTTTTAAACTGAAATTCTTACCTACAGCTCTCTTAAATTTCAACCTATCCTCTCTGCAGTGCTTCAAGTTAACAAATGCCGTGAATGTGCAGAGGAGCAAATTATCTGAAGCTGCTTTTGCCAGGAACCGTTGCTCAGGTATGCAGCTTTTCAGATGGACCCCCAAAGGTTTCCAGGTTCAAATGCAGATAATTATCTTTAGTTTATTCAGTTGAAATGATTCACTCTACATCATGCCATGAGACCTGATCGTGATTTATTTCTAAAACCTTTCCCGGCTTCACCTAAGTGAGCCATATTTAATTTTACTATTATGTTATTAGGCATTGGGTTTTAGCGTGAAACATGAGCTACATTACTCTCCGTGGCCAGATGAAAGTCTGTGATGGGAGTCCACCTACAGTCATTTAACAGGGGCCCGTGCCATGAGTAATGCCCTAAAAATAGGTGGGAATGTGCTGCACTCAATCACTACACATAAACGAGCTCTTTGGGGCTCCTGGGAAAAGCTTATTTTAAGTCAACACGGAGGAATGTCAGCGTCGTGAAAATCCGCCACTATTAAAGTTCACAGCTCCTCACTTCTCAAGTTTTTACCCCACATGTTCTTTTTAAAGCTGGGCTTGATTGTGAGAACACAGTGAATTAAATTTCATATTAAATGTCCCCCAAAGAAATAATTTTATACATTTTAAGAGCTTATGTCAAAATAAGAAGAAAAAGTTATGTTTTGTTGACAGTTTTGAAGAATTTATCAGGTCACAATTAATTATTTTAAGAGATTTGTGGTATTTTAGGATGAAACCCTGCAGCCTCAAATGATGAATTTTGGGTAATTGCAATGCCAAAGAGCAAAAACTATATTTTAATTCACACTTTTCTCTAAGAATTCAGTGCTAAGACACTTTATGGCTCACTTTGATTGCTTGGCTCTTTGTTTGTGCTGTATGAACCTTTTTATTGATCTGATACACTTTATTTTTACCATTTAATTCCACTGGCATGACGGCATATACTGTACACATTCACGTCTTCCCTCTGCATCTGTTGCGGCGATGCTCTACCTGTATGCAGAGAAACCGACACTTGACATTTTTTTGGTAAATTTTAACTGTGATGGTTATTATTTTGTTTGTATGTTTGTTGTCACCGTTAATCACGCCGTTATTTGGGGGTTTTGTTCTGAGTATACTACTGTCACTGAATATCATTTCCATTATAGTGTGCTGTATGTTTGATGTCTAAAGTCATGTTCGAGCTGTATATTTATCTGTTGATAAACTGAGTGAAATTTCATGGCTCTGGATGCTGTTTTTGTCAACATGAGTCCAGTGTGGTCGTCTGTTGGTTCACTTCTGTTTTTGATGGTGTGTGGTGCTCTCTGCTGGCGGCTTTGCTCCAAATGTAAAACAAAAACTTAAGAATGGGGAAACAAACTTGCATACTACAGAAGCAACTATATATTTAAAGGTCTTGGAAAACTCTTTAGGATGTATTTGCAGTTATATTTTCTTAAATTTCAAGTTTTCTTGAAGCAAAAACAGCATTTTAATTGTAAGGGACTATCTTTTCTTTGCTTTTGTTCATTATGTCCATTTTAGAGCTGAACAAATATTTATATAGCACACTGCATGCAAAGATGCAGCCCACAGTTCTTAAAACAAGATCAGATTAAAAATAATAAAAACAATAATAATTTAACAAATATTCATTCACACTGATCATGTTTATGTGAAATGTTACCTTTCTTATCACTCATGTATAGTTTTAAAGGGACTTTGCTCAAACACTCATACGATCAGGCTTCTCAAACTATGGTACGGGTACCACCGGCGGAGAAATCTAACATTTTAAAAGTTAAATAAATGAATTTGAAATCATCCAGTCTTTGGTGGTAGTAAGCAATAGGCTTATTGTGAAAGCAGTGTGACTGTGGCTGACAACAGTCAATATTAAATAATTTCATCAGGAATAAACCAGCCTCCTGTGTGAACTGTCCGTAGCTGAATAGGGTCGACCTTCACTGCTGTATTTTAATGTCCGTCATATCGGTGGTACTTGGAGATCTGAGTATTTTCTTTCTGAGGTGGTATGCAGTGCAAACAGTTTGAGAAACACTAATTTAATGGGATAGTGGGACACTGATCTAAGGTTTATCACTAAACAAGAATTAAACTCAATGCAAACTTAAATGACTGAAGCATCAAGGTACTGCAACCATAAACATGTTAGACACAGGAACGAATTAACTTAAATTTACACTCAAATGAACAACTGCTGCCAGTGGAGATCCCAGGTTTCTGCTGCAGGTGGTGCAAAGGGCTCACACCTGAAATCAATCATATAGAGGCTCTAATCAAGCCAAGCTGCTCCTGCTTCATGCTCTTCCTCCTCCAGCTCCTCCTCCAGACTATTGTAGGCAACATTATGCATTATGCATTATGCAACAATTACTGAGCCACTACGCCCAAACACATTTTAATATAAACTAGCCACTAATCTAATTAAAAACACTATTTTGTATTGCATTTTGAGTCTGATGAACTGAATTAATTGAAAACATGTTTAGAAAACTTCCGCACTTTACCTGAAACTATTTCTCACACCTTAAACAAATGTGGTACAGTCAGTGTGTTATGATGTGCATTAATATTGAGAACTGTGATCAGAGGCAACAGCTTTATTTAAAAAACCAATGTCAGTAACATTAGCAGCACATTGACAATTTATATTTGCCTAAAACCTGTATGTTTTGTAAAGTCCAAATAATATCCCTGAACAGAAAACAAACAGTCTCTATTTAAAGTTCAACCGTGACAATATCACAAAAATGGTTCTGACTGCTGAATGGCAAATCATGTTGTGTAATTATTTCATGATAAGAGGCTTTAATGTTCCACTTTTGCTGAATCTGTTTTCTAAACTACTAATCAACAAGTCAAAATAATTCATGTTAGATTAATTGACATGAGAATAATCTGTAATTGCAGCATATGGTACATTCTTCTTGCAGGAGCAGGGCCACAGCAGGTTTGCATACAACATGTCATGAAAGAGAGGCTAATTACCCGTTCAAACCTGGTGTGGTAACGTGTGTCTGGTCAGGTGACTTCAGTTGCTATGAAACACTGATATCAAGCACAAGCTCCTCTGTAGAGAACAATTAATTATTAATACAACCACCACACTGAACACAGCAGGAGCACCACAACAGATGGAGCTGCTCACTTTATTCCGACCGGACAGAATCACTCTGACAATATGTCCTCTCTGTTGGATCACGGGTTGATCAGGACTGCGGCGGTGGAACGGGTAGTTGCACCGATCGCAAGTCATCTGTGCTACTTGGTGCTGCTGTGTGACAGTGCAGAGGAACCTGAACAGTTCAGCCAGCTGGAGGGGGCCGCTCAAGCTGTGGCTGAAGCTACTGAGAACATGGCAGCAGTGGCCTCCAGGTATGTACAGTCAGTGTGGAGTTTACTGAAGTGAAGGACAGAAATTGAATGCATTTAAAGTCGCATTCCAACATGTGGTCTCTTAATTAAGAGACTGACATGTGTGATATATCATCAAATAAAATCTTTATTTCCAGGCACATTTGTGAGACAGAGGATGAGGTTTTGCACATGGAGATGTCATCCCTGTTGGAGTCAGTCACTGTGTCTGGACAACATGTGCTGCTGGCAGCTCAGAAACTCAGCATCCAGCCCAGTTTGTCTGAGCACAGAGAGGAACTCATCACAGCTACACAAAACGTCTTCCTGGGAGTGGTCAAAGTAACGTATGATTTTTCTTCTCTGCAAGTATGTCACTAAATATACATTCAATACAGGGTGCCAGACTAAAAAAAATACATACTTTTCCTCCAGCCTGTAGTGCTATTTATCCATCTAGATTGTTTTGGTGCATTTGGAGTTTTGGAGATATCTGCCTTCTCTACAATATATTTGGACTACATGACCCTCGGCTTGTGGTGCTCAAAGCACCAAAAAAAAAAAAAACATCTGAAAAACTCAGGCACTGATGTCGAATTTTTCAATTTTTGTTTTTGTGCTTTGAGCATCAGAAGTCCTTTGAGTGCCATTTAATCCCAGAAGGACATCTCTACAGTCGATATTCCAAAAGTCAACAACTCGCACCAAAAAATCTTGATAAATAGCACCACAGATCAGAGGTGAAATATGTATTTTTGATTTTAGCGTGAATTATCCTTTTAAAAATAAACAGAAATAGGACAGAAAGGACTGGCTACTGCTGACAGCGACTGATTAAAATCACTGACAGGCTCCAATAGATTCATCTTCCACAGCTGCATCTGCTTTTTAGTTTCCCAGAGGTTTCCTTAAATGGGAATTCTACTTAACACATCAAGAGACCAAACTGCTGGCTGTTTTAAATTTTACACCTAAAATATGTCAGATATTCCTCCAAGATCCTTGGCCTGAACAGTGAACTTTCCAGTGTTAGCTACTGACTGATATCTTATCTGTAATGTCATGCCAGCGCAGCCGACGGACTGTCTGCTAAAAGGGATTATGTCAGCTATTGCTTATAAATTGGGGGAAAAAAGGACACAAAAGTCTACTTTGTTACTGACACTGTCATAATGTTTATAGCTCTACAGTGGTATAATCACATGGTGTGTGACAGCCTCTATTTTTTCCCTCCCTTGTTGGTTATGGGAAACGCTCTTTAGATCTGCCAAAACAATTTCAGCACACTAGAGTATCATATTTGAATGCAGCAATTTGTGCAATGTCACTTTCAACATTCACTGCAAACAATAGCACTCACAGTCAGAATGAGAAAACAAAAAAGCTTTCCTTCCCATCATTGTTCAAGATTTCAGAAGAGATTGCAAAATGGGTTTATGTCTTTACCCATAATTCCTGTTGTCACAATATTATGCGTTCGTACTGCAAAACAAGTCACTTGATATTTCCGTTACCTGTCCGCCACAATGGAGGTCTTGAACTTTGTCACTTTGTCATCAGTATGATTAATGACCATAGAAACCTAGTTCTCATTTTTACTGGGGGTTTTACGTTTGGTCATTAGGGTGACCAGTCGTCACCGTTTTCCGGGAACAGTCCCCGTTTATGGTGGTCTGTCCCTGGCTGGAGCTGTCCCTGGAACTGTCCCTGTTTTTTTTACTCTGCATTTAAAACATTCTGCCAAGTGGAATAATATTTTACATGACAAGAGAGACCAGGCAACAGAGCCCAGTTGACGTCTCTGTCAAGTGATTCCACGACATGGATGCATAAAAGACGGTGTATTGTATTTTCATTTCATTGTAAACGTTTTTGAAGACATTTTGACAAGTCAAAGTAGGGAAAGGAAAGGTGTAGAGATACAAAGTAAGATCTTGTATTAAGAACACAGTTTAATAGCTACACTCACCTGTAAACTATGATTTTCTGCAACGATTGCTTGGCTAGTACCCAGTTTAAATTTTACAGCTTTACTGTTTCTCTCAGAGTAGGAAACGAAGAAATGCCTTAGGATGGACTTTTTTATGTATTTGGTGTAGCTTAAAGTTAGCTATAACAGAAATATTAGGCTATCTTGGCTCAATCATCGAGTGTCTATTGGATCACATAATCATGACCTAATAGGCATCGAGGAATTGAGTGCAATTAAAGCAAGAAGTAAACTAAGAGCTGATGCCTGTTTCTAAGCTTTGTCTGAGGGGAGGCCTCCAGGCTCAGACTTTGAGAGCTCCTGCACTGCACAGGGGGATCACCAAAGGATCGTGAATATTTGTACCACATTTCAGTAGTTGTAGATATATTTTAGTCATGACCAAAATGTCACTAGAATGATTAAGCAAAGCATAACAAACTGTTCAGAATCAGTAACAAATTACCTTATCTGTGTCTCTGCTCTTAGGTTCTGTTGGTGGACGATGATGCCACTGTCAGGAGAGTAATCGCTGCCGCTGATCGAGTGTTGGAGTGCCTCTCTGAGCTTGGCTCTTCATCAGACATCAAGTCCCTGCTCAGGTCTTTCCAGGTGTTTTCTCAGGCTCTGCTTCACCTCAACAGTCTGACAGTGGAGAGAGCGAACTCCTTACAAGATCCCAGACAAACGAAACAGCTTCTCAGCTCCTTGGAGACCCTGAGGAAGTGCATCTCCATGCTGCACACGGCCATGTGCACGACCATCAAACACCCGACAAGCGAGCAGGCACAGGCAGCGAAGAGATACATTCTGGACAAGGTGCAGAGCACAGTTAGTGACATTGTTATAACCCTGAAAAGTGAATGTCACAGTGGATCCACAGGGCCATGCGGGTATTACACAGGAAAGAGGAACAGCCTGTTAGAACTTCTTACAAGCTTCTCCACCTCCTCAATCGGCAGTGGCTTTGACAGTCTGGTAAGAGATCTTGTGTTTCACTGTATGGTCGTGGCAAACTCTTCTCGTAGAGAATTTCAGCAGAGAGTGGTGGGTCATTGTCGCCACATTCTGCAGTTCTGGTCAGACATAAAGAGGATTTTAAAGGATCCTGAGCAGGACCCTGAGGAGATCTGCACTTTGTTGGTGCAGCAGATACAGATGCTCGACAAAGCTTTGATGACGACCGTTCTTTATCAAGTCTTGGACACTTTTCTTACAGCATCTTCCACAGCTGAGGAACTCTTAAGTGTGACAAGACAGATCCTGGTTGCACACTCTTCTACGAAGATGGATCTGAACTTCATTCAGCCGCTAGTTGAGGATTTCATATCATCCACTGATAGAATAATCCAAGTGGCAAATTTTATCTCAGCTGTGGCTGTTGATGCAAAAAGTTTGGAGAACGTGGAGAACTCTCGAGCGTGCCTCACAAGACTCCGGGCTTGGATCGCGCCTCTTTCACTCGAGCTAGCAGATGATTCAATGCAAACTGTCCAAAAGCTTCATGAGGTGTGTCAGAAATGGGAGGAAGAGACTAGTCAGCTTCAGGATGCTCTCAGCGATGTAATGGATGTGAGGGAGTTCACCAGTATTGGTATTTATGAGCTGGTCAGCGATCGGCATGGATGTGACGAAGCGTACAGAGAGCAAAGCTACAAACTGTTTAACGAACATGCAGCAAACCTTATTTGTCACATGAAGCTGGTGATTCAGTCTGTGAGGAGGCACCTGGACAGAAGTGACAACCCCATCTACAGGAATGGCCTCCTGGTGCTGCTGAAACAGGTTCAAACATCTCAAAGCAAAGTGGGCGAGTCAGTCAGAGACATGCTTTTAGGCTCCAGTCTAAATGTGGAGGTTTATTCTACTTTCTCAGATAATGTTTCCATGGCTATTCAGCATTTTAAAGTGCTCAGACAGGGACTGGACGGCCAGCAGCATCCACATCTCCTGAGCCCGCTGCGAGAGGGGGCTCGTCAGGCTGAAATCTCACGTCTATCAGTCAAAGACACCTGCGAACTGAATCTGGATCACATGAGAAGAGGCTCTGAATCTTCTGTTTTGGAGGTCATGGAGAGGGATTCTCAAGCCGAACATGAGGAGGAGCTCTCAGATGAGGAAACCATAGAAGCAGAACTGGCTCATAAATATGACAGAGATGATTTAAAGATCCCAGCTGTCTCCGATGAGCCCAGACTGATCCACAAGCCTCTCGAATTTGACCTTTTGCCTCTCTTGTATGAAGTTGTGACTGTGACTAAAGGAAAAGATGTGACGGCGCTCAACCAGGCCTGCACTGGTGTTCTCGAGCTCTCGAACTGTTACGCTCAAGCCGCAAAGGAAGCCTTGGCCGCCGTTGATGCGGTCGATCGCCAGACGTTGGACAGTTTCAGAGCAGAGCTGCTGTCGCTGACTCCGCTGCTCGTCCAGACAGCTCAAGAGACGGCGATGAGCTCGGCAATGAGCACAGAAAGCATCTACAAACACAGCACACAGTTTTCTGACCTCATTAACAACACCCGGAAGGTTTTACTGCCGGTGGCTGGAAGCTGGTATCATGCTGTTTACACTGAGCTGCAAGGAACAAAGGCAGCCACTGTTGCGCAACAGCTCAATGAGGTGATGACTTTATGTGCTGACCTGGTCCAGCTCTTGACATCGTCTGATTTGACCTCGCAAAGTGACGGTCAAGAGACGTTCAGCGTTTTACACAACAAGCTGAACAAAGCACAGAACAACACAAGGTATCTGGTGGAGTTTTCTACCTCACTGGAAGGACCGGTAGATCAACTAGAGGGACTCTGCATCCTCTGGAGCCTGTCAATTCAGATTTTACTTCATTCTCTTGATAAGATTTTGGGAATGTCGACAGCAATGAACCAGCTGGGCCCTCAGAAACAGCTTTCAGCTTTGTCTGAGAACTCGCTCCGAATCCAAGAGGCAGCAAGGTTAACCAGCCTGAATTGTAGAAGTGCTTACAAGTCAAAACAGTTAACAGGATACCAGGATGAGCTGAAAACACTGACTGACGCCTATCTTAAAGCTGCAGAAGAGCTCGACATAATGCCAAGGGTGATGCAACTTGCAAAGTCTGAATTCCTTCAGAGACATCTTTTGATTAAAATTAGAGTACTTTCTGGTCACTTAAGCAAGGCAAACAAAGATTATGACACTGCACTTCAAAATATCGTCAGCATTGCTTATTTTACTGCTGAACACTTCAGGGAGAACAACACAGAGGATGTGGAGCAGCAATTTGAAAATGCAGCGCAAACACTTTTTGAAAATGTAAAACTAGCAACCAAAAGAGTTGAGGATTCCTTAAACTACATCCGTGACCCACGCGCCCGCTCTAATCTGAGGTCCATCAACGACCACCTGTCATTTCAGATCTCAGATATAATCAGCAGGGCGAGGCTCATGGTGGAGACTCACTACATCTGTGATACACTCAGTCTGGATGTGCAGATACAGTGCTGGTCAGCCAAAGCTCACTATGTGGTGGAGGAGATCAGGAAGCAGGATGGGATTCACCAAGAGGTTAAAGAGCTCATCATGGCCAGTCTGCAGGGGAGAACACCTGAAGATATCAAAGAAGTGTTGGCTACAATCCCACCTAAAGTCAAAGAAGTGGAATTTCCCTCTGATGCAACAATGATATCCTGGCAGAAAGGCAACACAGAAAGCATGGATGCTGCAGAACTGAATATGATCATGACAGCTGAAGCCAAATATGGAGCTGGAAATATTGAAAAAGATGTAGGTATCTTATGATTAAGAAGTAGGGGTGTCATGATTTCAATTCTAAATCTTAAATCTTAATTTTTCTCTATAGGATGGTGTCGCGTCTGGTGTAAACAAAGAAGCCTCTTCGCTGACCTACACCTCGCTTTTTCTAAAGCAAGAAAGCGATAACTGGGATCCAAAAGACAACAGAATAGTCCAGGTGACCAGGAAGATGGCTGACACAATATGTTACATGACCCAGTACCTGAGGAAGAAAGGCCCAATACCGGTAACGACCACCAGAGGGAACTCTACTGCTTTGATGTTGATATTTGCAGGCACCCATATTCACAATCACTCCTTTTGTTTTTACAGAATAAAGAGGCATTTGTCACTGCCGCCAAAGATGTGATCTCAGACTGCCAGTCAGTGACTCAGTTTATCAGAGTTATCACCAACCACTGCCTGGATAAACAGTGCACGGTTGAACTTTCACTCATAGTTGAGCAGGTTCTCACCATCAGCAACCAGCTCAACATCATCTCCAGGTCAGAAAACAGGCTGACAGCTAAACCAGAAAAAGAAATAAGGAAAGATAACGAGACAGTTTTCTTTACTTTACCTTTCAGTGTCAATGCTGTGACGCCTGGCTGCAAATCATCTGATGAGATCCTGGTGAAGAACGCACAGAATCTACTCCAGACGGTCCTGCGTGGGGTCCACGCTGCAGAGACAGCCTGCATGACAGTAAATCCATCATTAAAAACCTGATAAAACTGTAATAATATGAAATCCTCTCCATGTACTATAAATAAAAAGATTAAGCTAAAACTATATTATGTACTATAAATTGTTTTCTCCTTCAGAACAGGTAAAAAAAAAGATAGCAGGCAAAGATAACAGGATGAAAACACAATCGGCCAAATGATTTTTAAAAATGTACCTCTTCATTTAGTGTGGAACCTAAAAGCATGTCTCTTTATATACATTTCTTGCCTAACGAAGGACATGACAGTAATGTTATGCAGCTTGTTAACACATTATATATAACCTGTTTAGAGTGTGTGGAGAAACTAAAATTTACCTGGAAGAAATCATGAATACATTTAGCTTAGTCCTACTTAGAACACAGGGTAGTGTTGCACTTAAACCTCTTGTGGCCAAACACTTGCCAAAACCTCTTTTTCCAACAGAAAGAAAAAAAAAAAAGAAAAGAAACCTTGGTACCTTGGTCACCTTTCTCCTTTCCTGTTTCTGCTGGGCTGCTGGGGGACTGGTAAAAACGGCATATTCACAGCTTAAGTTAGCTAATGTTGGCAAACTAGCAAGTGAATCTACTGCAGGCATTAGTATACTAGTTAGCCAAGATTTTGCTAACATTAGATAATTTAAGATGTGACCTTATATGTCGCTTTTACGGGAAAAGGGGGAAGTTGACCAACCACCGAGTTTGCTCATCTGCTTTGGAGCACAGACCAAAACGGGTCGATTTAGGGTTTCCATAGAAGTGTCTCCTCAACCATTAAAACAATATAATTACTCTCTTCTTCCAGGGTTTGAAGCAGCCCGAGCCCAACTCAGACGGTGCAGAGGCTACAGCCTTGTGTTTCCAGTGGAGGAGGAAGCTGGAGATCCATCGAGCCCAGCAGACCTCCAACCCAGAGACTGACGAGCTGGGTTTGAGGAAGACCTCATCCAACACTGTTGCACCCAGTCTTGCCCCACCAGTTAATGTGACCACGACGACCCCCTCAAAACACAAGTAGTGTTTGTGTCTCAAGAAATAAGAAGCCTAACAACAAGATCATCACATTTTTGTTTTCTGTTTCTTACAATAATAAACTTAAGCCTTGAAATTGAGTTTGACACTCTGCTTTATACTAGTTTTTGTGACTTTTCCCCCACTGGATATAACCGTTATTAAATCAATGTACACTAAAATGAGACATTACAACCTGATGTGTGATTCTGAATTAAAATACCTTATGTGTTTTCTCTTTATTTCAGATATTCATGATAAAATCACTGAAATGTGACGGGCATATGTGTCGTTAAAATGTCAAACAGTATTATTACAACCATAACCACCATACTGACAGGAAAAAAAAATAAAGCAGTATTCATTAAAACACTCAAAAACAGACTGTACATGTGATACAAAATAGGCATTTACAATGTGACTTATGAAAGCAATTTAAAAAAAAGTACATATCTTAGTTTAAGTCCAACACCTTAACAGACACAAAACTGTCAAATAATACAAACCGCCTTACCTGAAGCCAACAACATTCACTCTTTCAGCACACGAGTTCATCTGCAGTCAACTCCAACAACAAAATTCAACACGAAAACTAGTCATAAAGGTCATTTTTGTATCATATATATCTTCATCTCTCTTTGTATAGAACACTTTCTTTCTTTCTTGATTTCTTATTCTCATGAAAACAAGTGAAAGACAGTTTACCCGCTATTTACAAGCTTGTCAGCTGTGAGTGTTTTCAGCAAAGACAACGACAAACCAAACTGACTAACCAATATTAATTTACTCCACTCACTGGCATGAATAACTGGTTAGCAAGTTAAAAAAAAAAAAAACCTACACCAGTAACGTTAACTTCTCAAACATTTAGGTCACTTAAAGTGAAAAAAGTCCAGCAATGTACAAAACACAAATTGAAGGGCTGAAATATTATAAAAAAATTATACATTTCCTCTCAACTAAACAGGGAATTGTCTCATATTGCACAAACGTTTCTAGCTTAATTGTAGAGAATTTAATTTTAAACACAAATGCAGTAAAGGGAACGACAACCAATCATTCCTTTACATATTTTTAGGAAAAGAAGTGATGAACAAACACCAGCATAAGGTTTGTTCAGCTCATCTGGCAATGTGGCCTCACATACGATGGGGGTGTTCTTGCTGTCACAGCCTGTGACATTTTTAACTGCCTCCCACATATATTTGGTGTTTCTGGTGTCGAGGTGTCTCCAGTCTGCGCTGATAACCTGCCAGCTTTCAGCACAGGTACCCTGCGTGTGCCTTTCTGGGAAACATGCTTTAAAAAGGACCTGCAGGGATTCTGTTTTGATTATCTGACCTCAACGTGTCAGAGGTTGAAAAATCTAACTCATCAGGCTGTCTGGTTTTAAAAAAAAAGAGTAAATGTTCAAGAAAATATCTGTGAAAAAAATCGCTTCTCATAAAAGTGAGCAGAAACATAAAAATCTGATAATATAAAAGTTTCTTGAAATAAATATGTAAATACAAAAATTCTCACAACTGTCGATTTGATCGATCACCTCGCATTATCTCTCTGCATGTAGAGTGAATGAATGATCTATTCTACAGAGCGTAATGTCTGGAATGAGCCCAGAGTTTAGTAAACAACATATGGGTCAGTCCTTAGTGAAATCTACACAGTTGACATAATTCCTTTTTTTCTGATTGTTTAAAACGTACATGAAAATTACGCATTGATAAAAGACCATAACACACTTTCTAAACACACATTTCAGCATTAATATGATTATTTTAAAAGGAACTATACACTGTGTCTGTGCACTTATCGAGCATCATCTCCATGATGAATGTGTGGTGCACTGGATAGTATGTGATTCTATACAGGATCATCTATATACAGAAATAAATAGGTTCATGTAAAGCTAAATAAAGATCAATAGTGTTTAGGGGTGTCACAATTTCAACATTAAATCGAAAATCGATTGAAATGAGCTTTCAATTTCAATAATTGAATCTTCCTGTATTTTTTATTCTCTCCGCCCCCACAAGTATGCAGGGGTGAAGAGACATGTTGCGCACGGGTCAGAAGCAAAAAAACAAAACTTCAAAGACGGCACAGCGTAGCTTTCTCGACGTTATATCACACTTGAACCTAATTGACTCTTTTTTAAGACGTATTCGAAAACGTAAAAGACATTTGTCAGGGCATATAAGCAACGATCTGTTAATGTTTACAAATGAAGACTCGATAATCTAACCCTTTGTCTAGACCGCGAACAGCCGCAAGCTTGCAAGTCATCAGCGTTTACGCCACACTGAAGCGTCTGTCTATATCAGCTCCTTCTTGTCCGTGCATTACAAAGCTTCCAGCAGCAAACGAGCAGCCAAACTGTTTGTGACATTTACCGTTATCCTTCGATATGTGTAAATACTCCTGATCTGTTTTTCCATCAACATTAGCAATACAGAGTGTGTATATATATATATATATGTGTGTGTGTGTGTGTGTGTGCGCACAGTGGGTGTGGCTGAGCAAATGAAAGAAAGAAAAAAAGAGTGGACAGGTGTTGGCGATCAGAGCAGAGGGATTAAAGTTTAGCAGTAAAGCTGCCTAGTGGCAGTACAAAATGTGGATAAAATATGTTTTCAGTGCCTTTTTACTGAGTAACAGCCACACGTTCATGCGCATATTGTCAAAAAAGCAGAATGCAAGTCTAGTCTAGTCTCGAGATACACGTAGCTGGTGCAGACAGATGCAGAGATTATAATTTAAGTATTTAAGGAACTGTGTTGCGTGAGACGTGCACGAGAAAAAAGCTTCTGATTCAATTGCAGCCGAGACAGGGGGTAACAAAGTCATAGCTGTCAGTGTAAACAAAAAGTTTAAATCGAAAAATCAAATGGAATTGTGACCTTAAAATCGAAAGTCAAATTGAATTGTGGATTTAGAGAATCGTGACACCCCTAATAGTGTTTACTGACAGAAAGGGGAAGCAGTGGGATCAAAAGTCTTGAAGACATCTTTAAGCGTCCTGTCGTCTGCCTCCTCCTCTGGGTTGTCCTGTTTTGGTTCTTCCTCCTCCATGGCCTCCTCCTCCTCGTCCTTCTCCTGCTCCTGCTCCTTCTCCTTTTTCTCCTCTGCCTCCTCTTGTGCTCCTGCAGGGCCCTGTCCTCCTGGCTTGGCCTGCCTGGGGTCGGTGTACTGGGGTCGGATCAGCCCGGCCAGCGCCTGGATGGGGAGATTGTGAACGGCGGGGGGTTTGACGGGTGACGCAGGAGGCACTGTGGGAGAACCGGAAGGTGGAGGCTGATCTGAAGCGACGTCTGTGCTTTTGGCGTCTTCGAAAGAGCTGCTTCGTTGGGTTGGTGAGAGTGACGGAGGCGGAGGATTGTCTTTCTTTTCTGGAAGTTTGAGAATCCCCACTTTTTTAGGAGGCTCTGCCTGCTCCTTCTGCTCCGTTTGATTGCGAGGATCATACAGACTGATGCCCCCAAGGATTGTAGTGGGACTCTCAAGCCCTCCACCAGAGGATGCCAGGCGAGGAGCGTACGGTGGCAGTTTCTCAGGCTCTGGCTTGGCTCGAGCAGCATGAGGGGAGGAACTGGCGCTGGCCTTCTGCAGCCTGGGGTCCACAACACCTCCCGCAGTGGAGGGCTCTTTCTGACCCAGCAGTTTGGAGTCTAGACTCACTGTGCGCTTGAGTCTGGGGTCCAGGGTCTTCTGCTGACGTGGATCGGCAGGTCTTTCAGTGGAGGATCGAGACTCCAGAGATCCAGAGGACAATCGACTCATACGTTCCTTCAGACGCGCAGCTGCGAGTCTGGGGTCAGACGGTGGTGGGCTGGAGACGGGCGGATGGTCAACCAGGCTTGTTCGGTTCATCTGAGCGTCTGCGATTAGAGGAGGAAGGGGCAGGTTGATGGAGTGTTCCTGTTTGGGCACCAGGGAAGGGATGAGGTCTTCAGGGGCCCACACCACCGTCTGAGCGAAGGCCGGCCGCTGGAGCAGGATGTCCACCCGGATGTGGCTGAACTGCTTTAACTGGCAACGAGGGTCCCGCAGCAGCACGCCGGGGCTGGCATCTAGAGGGATGAGAACAGCTTTGTCCCGGAGCTCCCTCTCTCCCTCATCATCCTCATCTCCTGCGGGAGTCCTCTGAGGAGCAGGGTGGCTCTGCTGGCGGTAGGAACTCGGCTCCATCGGTCTCAACTTCCTGGGGTCTCTGGAGAGCCGTGGGTCTGCAGCTCCGTCCAGCTCCTTTTTCATATCCGGGGGTCGCTGTCGAGGATCTGCCTTCACACGGGGGTCACTTGGTGGAGCCCTCTCCTTCACAAGCCGAGGGTCGCCCAATGCTGGAGCCCCGGGGGAAGCCTGGAGGGGTTTGGACTGAGACTGCTGCATCTCACTCTGCTTCTTTAGAGTTTTAAGGATGGAGGAAACACAACTCCCATCCTCCTCGTCGCTTGAGTACCAGTTTGTAGTTTCATCTGCAACAAAGATTTAATAATATTTAAATAAACAATAGTGCAAGTTCTGGTGTAATGGGGTCTCTCTCACATTAAAGCAATAATACAAGACTAGTTTGATGACGTTGTGAGTTAGCGTGGGATCATGGGAGTTGTCATCTTTACTTTTATACCTTTATTTGATAGAACAGCTGAAGTTGAGACAGATAAGGGGGAGACAACACACAGCATGCACTTTTTCCTGGGTAACAGAGGTCTTTTCGCTTCAGTCCATGCTCCATTTCTGAGGGGCTCTGGGTTTTATTTTATTTTAATTAGCTCAGCAGATCTGTTTCTTGTCCCTGGGACTCACCTCTGTTCGCATTATCATCCTGCCCCTCTGCTCTCTGTGGCTCACTCCCCTGTGGATGTGACTCTTGTTGTTGTTGCTGCTGTTGTGTCAGGTGTAAAAAGATGGCTTTCTGTACTGCTGGTGGTAAAGACTGCAACTGTGATTCTGCACCCAACTGTTGCTGGAGGTTCTGTATGAAGGCCAGAGCAGGGTCTACCAAATCAAAAAGACAACATTTTTGCAATTTCAGTAAAAAGGTTAAAAGGTAATTAGCCTACTGGATAATCATTTATATAACACTGACCTCCTTGTTGGCCCATGGCCTGGTTTCGGAGGAAGCCGCTGAAGATGTCTACTGGGTTCTGACCCATTGATGGAAAAGGGAAGAGACTTTGCAGCATCTGCAGATCAGGGGGGAACGGAGGCCTCTGCATGTTCATCTGAGGGTTCATATTAGGTCGGTTTCCATGGAAGGGTGGTGGTTGACCAGAGGGGGGTGGTGGCTGCATTGGAAATCCGTGTGGTGGGTGTTGTCCTGGGGGGCTCTGAGGCATGGGCGGTCCAGTGGAGTGACCCATGGGAACAGGTGATTCAGGGGGAGGAATAGTGGGAGCAGAGGTGCCTGAAGGCACAATACCTCCACTCTGCGTGTCCTCTGAGCCTTCAGTAAACTGAGTGGTGCCTTCACCTTGATTCTGGGAGAAGTTGGAGCCACTGAAAAACAAATGTGCACAACTAGGTCAAGGATAAGCCTCCAAAACACTCTTAAGAGTTTGAGTTTAATTAATGTTTCACACTTTATTTTACAGTACACTACAAAGACAAATAAATAAAAAGCGGTACTTTGTATCAAATTTGACAAAACTAGAAATAATAGCTTCATTAGATGATGTTACACTTTTATTAGACCCTTATTAGGCAATTATATTTATATTAAATGTCAGAAAATAGTGAAAAATGTCGATCTCGGTTTTTCAAAGTCCAAGGTGATACCTTAAATGTTGTTTTGTTGGTCCAAAAACCAAAGATATTCAGTTTAATATGATATTAAATGGATAAAAGCAGGAAATCTCCTTTCTTGAGAAGCTGAAAACAGCATTTTCTGCCATTTTGCCCCAGGCAGTGCCAGAAAATGGCACGTTGAGCCCTGAATAAGGCACTAATAAAAAGCCTAATACTGTCTAATAAATAACATATTAGTATCTAGTGTTTGTCTAATTTGATGCAAAGTACTGCTTGTTATGTCCTATTAATGTAAAATGAAGTGTGATCAGTTTATTTTATTTTGGTTTACCTCAGACCAATTTTTTGTGCCAAGTCTACAGTAGGTTGAACCTTGATTTCAAACAGGGAGGGGATCTTCTTCCCTGCTTGGCCAGAGGCTCCATCTGTGGGACTGCTCTGACCGGGAGTGGGCAGCAAGCCCACCCCAGGAGGAGGCTTTGGAAGTGGAGCGATGCCCTGCTTCCTCAGATCCTCCAGCTCCAACTCGTCCTCACGGGCGTTCTCCTCTTCAGTGTTGATTATCTGATAAATGAGTCAGAAAAGAGAAATAATTGCTGACTGATAGAGCTGAGAATCTCCTGACACAAGGGGTGCTCAAACACTTTTCCTTTCTTTTTGTCTTACCTTATCAAGCAACTCTTTTGTCACATCTGTCAGAACCTCGTGGGAGAATTTGCAGTTGTCCCCTTGATAACATTTAGCTCCTGTATGAAAGAACTTGCACGGGTATTCATGTGCAATCGCAGGTTAAGGAACAAGACTAACAAGTATTAAATATTCATCGCAATTATACAAATGTAATTTAAAACACTTGTTGTCATTAGTGAAGGATATTGTGCATGTAAATGCAATTATCCCCTTTACTGCAGTATCCTTGAAGGTAAAATTTACAAAGCTCCTTCTTCTTATCTGGTACGACGAGCTCGTGTTCAAACTTGCACTGCTCCCCCTACGTGAAGAAAAAATAATCAGGGAGGAAATACTTCAGCACAAACAGGCTTATGTTATTAAAACAAGCTAAAGTCCATTAGTGCCACTCTACCTTGATGCATCGACCCTCCAGGAAATACTTGCAGATGTATCTTCCATTGTGTTCCACTGTGTGCTGATTGATAAACTCCTTGCTCATGATTGGCCGTTTCTTCTGGAAACCGGAGGAATTTTTTCCTTCCTGTGACACAAAATAAACAACAGCATGTGGTATTAGTTTGGTCTTTTTCTAATATGAATAATGTACAGAACAATCTGTAAGTAGAAAAGCTGAGTTGGTGAATAAGACATAAATTGTAACTGTAGTTGTGTGTGTAGTTGTTTGTCTGTTTGTCAACAGCATTGAGGAAAAACTACTAGCCTGATTTTCATGAAACTTTGTGGAAGGGTTTAGGATTAGCCAAGGAAGAACCCATTAAATTTTGGAGTGGATACAAATCACTGAGTGGATTGTGAGACACGGAAAATTGGCCTTGGCGAAGTAAATGCCATACATCTTAAAATCCAGTAGATGGTAGTAAAGTTCAATAGGACAAAACACTAACCGGCAAACTGTACGATGACTCCACATCACAATCAACATTCACAGGTACCAGGGTAGCCTCCACATATAATTACTCCAACTTCATACAGAAAGCGGTCGTTGTGGAGCACTCAGTGGTTTCAAGGGCTGGATTGTGCCGGACCTACCACTTTGCACTTGACATTTATTTAACTGAGGGTGCAAAATATTATCTGAAGGTACAGGGCATGCTTTTGCACTCTGAACCAGGCCTGTGTCAGACAAACATACAAAACTTAAGGATCTGTTCATTCGTAATCCCAGAAGAAACATCATATCATATTTAGTGACTATTGGCATGGGCGGAGGTCTGGGCATGCTTACCGGTGCCATGTCTTCCATGCCCTGGTCTCCTCCTCGCCCTCGTCCACGTCCTCCCCAGGGTTTGCCCTTCAGCTTCTTGTTCTTGTTGAGCATCCCACGTCCTCTTCCCGGTCCACTCCCTCTGCCCCGTCCCCTCTGCCCGACTGAAAGTGACATTTTGGAGGAGGTGATTAAACTTGTGCACCACGACCAGTGCATTACATTATATGTACTATTTGTGTCATGGCTCTCCCAATCACATAAACCACAATAACTGATAGTTAATGACATGATATGCAAAGTGTTTGAATTTGAAACGCATGCTTACACTGCTGTTGTTTCATCCCTCTCATGTTTCCTCTCTTCATCTGGTCTTTAGCATGGCGTCCCTTTCCCTGACTTTGGGAGTCTTTTGACTGATATTCATCATCGTCGTAATCATCCTCCTCTTCATCGTAGTCATACTTGTCATCACTGTAGTCGCTGTATTTGTCAAAATCACTGCTCTTGTGTGGCGGGGACTTGCCGTGGCCTCCTTTTGAATCTCGTCCGTGCTGCAAAGTCAACAACGGAAGAGAAAACTGTTGCACAATAATGCTTGTTTGAATATTAAATGTGAGCGTGCCAGCTGTGGTGAACTCACCTGAGAGGACTGGCCGTCGGATTCGCGGCTCGATCCCTGCCTCTTCCGGTTTTTGGGCCTTTCAAGTCGGTCGTAGTCGGAGTCGTAACTGTCGGAGCTGGAGCTGCTGGAGGGGGAGTGGTGCTGAGGAGAGAGCAGAGTGAACAAAGGGAAAACCCAACATTAAAGTGAATTTTGAATGAGTTCACAGTCATGCTGGAGATATTATGTTGTAATAACAAGTACGATATCATCCTACTTTCTGTCTGTCGCGCCTCCTCCTCTTAGACCTTCTCTTCTCTCTTGTCTTTTTATATCTTTTCCTGGAGTGCCTGTGAGTCTTTTCTTCTCTCTCTTTAGATTTTTCTTTTTCCTTTTCCTTCTCTTTCTCTTTGTCTTCGTTCACCTCTGTAGCCTCTTTGTTTTCCTCCTCGATTCCAATACCTTCATCATCTATTTCTCCATCCTCCAGTTCACCATCCTCTCTAAAATGCAGAAAAATACAGTGAGTATAACTGTGAGGGTTTACATGGTGTACTTTTTTTGTATCAGACATGATTCAAGTGCTTTTCACATCATTAGTAAAACATCTGATGAGCAAATTATCTGGTCCTGCTGTAAAAAATAACAATGAAATTATACTAGAATATAGAATCTTTTCGCTTAATTTGGAGCAAAGTAGCAAACATCATACCAGAGTTACCAATTCAGTTCAATTCAATTCAACTAAATTTGCTTTATTTGCATGAATGTTTTGTGAACAATATTTCCAGAGTGTTGATAACACAATAAAAACAGGGGTAGTACAAATTCATTCAACTCAATACTGGTATATTTCACTTCACCTCAAGCTTTTCCTCTACTAAAAACATTTAGAGCTGCAACAACTAATCGATTAACAAATTGTGATTCAATTATTAATTAATCATCTACTATTTTGATAATCGATATTTAGTATTTTTTTTTGTAAAGACAAAAAAGTTTGAATTCTCTTGTTACAGCTTCTTAACTGTGAATAATTTCTGGTTTCTTTACTCCTCTATGACAGCAAACTGAATATCTTTGGGTTGTGATCAATATTTTTCACTATTGTGATTAATCGTGAAAATGATCAACAGAATAATCAACAATGAAAATAACTGTTCGTTGCAGCCCTAAAAACATCTAAAGGTCTTTGCACAGTAATTCATGCATCAATTTTCTTTTTTAAACTGTTGTTTTTGTCAAGACTATTTTCACAAAGAAAGTCATTTTTTGAGCTTTTAGCTCTGGCTTGACTTCCTGCCAGCCTGTAGTTATTTTATGAAAACCAAATTAAATTCAACCGCAGGTTGAGTAAAATATATGAAAACCTTCTATTTCTAGAAGTCGGGAGTCAACCTAGAACCAGATAAGTTTAGTATTATTTTGCACACAAACTTTATAAAACAAAAAAGTTAAAATCACTTAAAATTTAAAGGCAACTTACTTCAATTGATTTTTGAGTTTTGTGTCCAACTCAAACTATTGTTTTACTGAAATAATTTGCTTTTCCTCTTTACATAAACTTAAACCTTTGAGGTTTTTTTCAGTGCATATGTTGCCAAGTTAAAACTCTTCACAAAATGCCCGCAATTACTGTACAGTAAAAGTAAATCATTCACAGTGTGTGTGATGCAATGCTGGCAACTGGAATATAGTGAAGTTAATGTACAAATAAACTGGCATCTACTACTGTTATGATCAGTATGGAAGCATCATTTTTGGAAGAATTTTGTCCTTTGTTTCTATTAGTTTGCTGCAGCACCTATGACCCCTGTCTGTCTACTGAGGACTTATTACTGAAACACACCTGAGCTGGTGACCAGGTGAATACTTTAAACACATGATTCTTTTATAATCTGTCACGTTTAAGACAAGGTGGTAAAATTAAATCTGGCTGGTTATAACAAGAAAGCTTAGCAGTTAAAATTACGTTTTTCTAACACTTGATTTAAGCCTTGACTGGCTGTGATTCAATTTTTTTAAACTGAAATGAGCACATATTGTATTATAGTAGATGGCTAAAAGTATTTCATGTAAAAGTATATCCTGAAATTGTCCATGTGAAACCATTTCCTACTAAAGTATGACACCATTTCAGTGTCTTTTCATAACATGTAATATCAACTGCTTTAAAAATACAGTGCAGGTGGGAGCATGAAACAAAGACACCATGAAATGGGAAAGAATGTCCACCCACTGATCCAGCTCTGTTTTCAGAGACACCTTCTCCTCAGACACCGATGCAGATCAGGCTTCAACCTGACACCCTCCACATCCAAAACTACCACAACACTGTACCTAAACTTCACTTTTAGTCCAGTTAAAGCAGCAGAGACCTCGAGATTAAATATGAAACACTTCACAACTTACGTATGCTGCATATGATAAGGGAAATTTGGCATAGAACCACCCTCCATCCTTTCCCATTTTACATTAATTTCTCCATAACTTAATACTTAATACTAGCATCACTTTTAATAATACAGTTCATAAAGGTGGAACACAAACATCTAGAGCTGCAACAATTCATCGATTAGTTGTCAAATATTTATTGTCAACTATTATGAAAATCTGTTATTCGTTTTGAGTCATTTTTTAAAGAAAAAAGTCCAAATTCTCTCATTTCAGCTTCTGTTTTCTTTAGTACTCTTATAAAAGTAAACTGAACATCTAGACATTTGATCGATGTATCAATACTCTCCCAGTTGATGGTAACTGATGCAAAATCAAGCAATAAATTCATTAGTGTGTGCTATTTTGCAAAATCCGTTCCTGCATCCAGTGATGTCACTGGATGCAGGAAGAACTACAGGCTACTTCATCCTCAGTTTCTACTCTACATAGCTGTGTAGACAAGGAGGTGTGCTCGATGAGTATTTTTTTCACCTAACGCTATGTTTTGGCCAACAAAATAATAGCTATAGGCTAGGGTGGTGAGAACATGGGTGTGGAAGTCACAAGTTTGCCTGCAATGCATCCTGGAAGATGTAGTATGGTTAGGTGATATGGCTTATAAATAATATCTCCATATTTTTGAGTTATTCCAGGATATATAACATATATATCTTGATATACACATTTTCCATTAAAAATATCACAACATACATTCTCAGAGAGTGCACACACGTGACTATTTTATAGTACGGCACAATATTTTTGACCAAATACCTCGATATCATTATTCTGACAATACTGTAGGGATGACAACTGGTATTTTCACAAAATTTGAACACAATGAGATTTTTGATCATCAGTAATGTGGATATAATGACCCAGGGGATAAAGACAAATAATCGAACATCTAGAACATTCTGGTAAGTTTATAAATTACATCACTTTACTGCAATGCAGCCAGAAAAAGACAACTTTTGCCATATAATGATATAATGATACTCGAAATCTAAGATGATATTTGATCTCTTATCATAATAGCGATATATCTTTATATTGCCAAGCCATCATATGTAGGCACTGCTGCAGGGCTCTGAGAGCTGTTTTCTCTTCCAATATAACACACACTGAGGAATTTATTGCTTCAATTGACTACATTTACCATCAACACTGACTGGATGTCCACATGTAAAGTGCAAAGTTTCCCTATAAAGCAGTGGACTATCCCTGTAAGAGGAAAAATTGATGCTCTGAGTGAAGCATGGACAGACACACCTTCAACAGCTGAGACTAAACCAGCTTTTGTTCCATCCAAACACCGCCTACACCAGCTTTTTCTCCTTCTTTGCTTGACCTTGTGTTTAATCACCTGGAGAAACCACCAGAAAACTCTCTGCCTTCTTTTGTCCACGTGGTCTGGCAGCCTTGTTAGGACTACAGACCACTCACAAGGACACAGACACGGCCTGAACTCAGCAGCAGCAGCAGCAGAACATAATCTCAACCCTGCGTGAACCCTGTCTCTGCAGTACTGCCAGGTGCCCGGCAGGGGGCGAACAGTGCGAGGATGGGCGTGGCATTTAGATCATAGTCATTTGCATAGCCTCCTGCAGATGGCAACAATGAAGCCATGAATCCATCCCAGCACCACAACAACACAAACGATGAGGTCTGCTATCTTGCATGGAAATGATCATGAATGAGTCTTATCGACACGGTGATGGGAAATCTAGGCTATTTGGACAGCAACTGCACCAAAGAGGCATGCAAAGATTTTGTTGAGGGGGGAAACCGTGGACTCTGAAATTCATGGTTAAAAAATAGAAGAAAACAGTAACACAAGCATGTAGACCCACAGCACTGAAACGCACAGATGAGCGTATTAAGAATTGCATAAGAATGTTACTCGACCTTTCATCCCCTGCAAGCTCAGAGTCTGTCATGTTTTTGTCAAGAACAGGGGCTGGGGGACTGGAAACAAGGCTCACAGAAGCCATTGGAAAACGGATCTGCCTCCCTTTTTCTCTCCGGTACAAGAGTGAAATTAACTCAGTCACTCAAGGAGACGTTGGGTTGTGAGAGATGCTGGAAGATTTCAGACTGGAAAAAACTCACGGTGTTACATGTCTCGACAGAGACAGTAAACAGACACTCTCCTCTTTCATATCAATGACGTTTTAACTCTGTGAGCACAGCTCGATACCCCGCTTTGCTAATGTCCCGTCGGT
Source organism: Lutjanus campechanus (assembly GCA_027495735.1). Lineage (NCBI taxonomy): Eukaryota > Metazoa > Chordata > Actinopteri > Lutjaniformes > Lutjanidae > Lutjanus > Lutjanus campechanus. Next base: position 38,590 of record JAJHUR010074579.1, read on the forward strand.
TGACAGCTGCCATGGTGAAATAGAGGAGACGGAGTGAGAAACAGACAGAAATGTAACCATGTTCGTTGATTTCAGCATCTTCATAGGCTTTCTCAACAGGGACATCATCTCAAAATGGCTTCTGAGGTCTGGCTGCAGCACATTCCTAGATTGTGTATTCCTCCACCTATATATAGTCCCGTCCGGATCAATCTAACTTGGATACAGCGAGTCTTCATAAACTATTGGTCAGACATCGCTCGCGCACAAAGAGCTGCGATTCCTATTGGATCAAAGCGTTGTCAGTTATTTTCAACATCTGCAACAACGAAGTGTATGCGACGCTCCGTTTTGTCCTTTGTCAGTGCTTTATTTAATTACTTTGTGTATTACGCAGCAATAACGAACCAAGTTTATGGCATGTTAAAGACAAAACAACTGGAAGCAAATTGTTTTAATCGCTGTTTTGGCAGCTACGTCCTTATTTTTTACGCTCAGGCGCGCGACCCGTGACGCGCACGAATATCGGAAGAGCTCGAGTCCTGCAGTCTTGTCCTAGACCAGCAGGTGTAGCTCGGACTCTACTAAATAAACCCTAAAAACGTCCAAATTGCTCCTACAACAGTAACACTGAGCCAGTAAATATAATACACGTCCAGTAGCGTGTAAAATGTTTATTCAGTGGACTAACAATAGGTTTAAGGCTATGTGGCTATTACTTGATATGACAGATGGCCACGTTGGTCATTTTTGGTGCGTTTAGGTGACTCAGTCAATTAGAGACACGGTTTAACGACCTAATCTGAATATCAGCAATCAATCCACCTATTTAAAGAATTAACTGACCTATTTTCAGATCAGCTACATCAATCAATCAACGAGGGGAAACAATGAATAATCTGAATACCTCTGGATTACTTCAAAATAAAACATTCATGAAATTGTCAGTGCAAATCAGACCCGCTTTTCACTGCCATGAAAAAGAGTTTAATAAGTTTAAAACTGTCATATTTTAAAGATGTAATCAAAATGTAATCAAGTAATCCCTGAAGGTGAAACTATTTTTTTCAAGCGTAACCTGGGCTTATTTTTAATATAGTATAGTTACTACCCAACCCTGATCATAATACACTAAGAGAGGTCTTATTCTAAAGAGATCCACTCATTTGAGTTTAAGATAAGGGAAATAGTTATTAATTTATTATTATTTTTTACCCTTAATAACCGTGCTCAGAAACACAATTAAGATTATATTACAACATTAGAGGTCTACGCATGCAATTTGTCATTTATAACCGACTTTATATTGTGTGAAACTGTCCTGCAGGCACAGGGAGATGTAAAGAGGAAAAAAAAAAACTTATTATTTTTGGGAGTTTCACGGTGGGAGGGATTCTTGCTGCAGGAAACCTAGGTGGCGTGCAGAGCTCAGAGGCTAAACTTTCCGAGAGCGCACATAAAGAGACGGGAGCGCGTCTCTGTCTCAGACACCTGATGAGCATCTTCCAAACTTTTGACGCCAGAGGACGGAACTTCAAAAGAGACAACTTGGTTTTGGATTTTATCGAAGAACCATAAAAAGACAGAAGACTTCCAAATCTTGGAGAACATCAACAGGGAACGGTGTTACTTGATTATTATTGGTGGACTTTCAGAGATGGCACTGTCTTTTCAACGCAGGTGTTTGCTTTTGCTGTGTTTGACAGCTGCTATCTACAGTAGTCATGCTGCTGTTCAGGTAAGAGCAATTAACTTTACACTATAGTTTGTGCAACAACAACTTACTTGTCCAAGAGGCTCAATAAAGTGTGCTATAGGAAATCTCAAAAATCTGACCAAACTGTGCTTTGGAAATATTCATATATTTGACGAAAAGTACTTAATTTTAATATTTTAATCAATGCATTCATAAAAAGTCACCCCAACAAATAATATAATTACTTTTTATTCTGTTTAGCACTTAATCCAGCTCACATCCATTATGATTGTCCGTTGGTTTGTGTCTCATTGTAAGTTTTACAAGATTTATGATCACAGTCTGCAATTTTCAATGGAGAAGTTTCTTGATACTTTTTCCCAAAAAAAAAGTCATTGCAGCATCCGGATATGAGTGCTCTCATGTCTTGTCAGCTGGTGGCATTTCCCCCTTGCCTGGGGCAGGTAAAAAGCAGAGCACTGTCTAACTACTGCTCGGGTCCAAACTATGCGCGCAATGAATTTAAATGTATTGAAGCTAGTTGTTTTTGTACAAAGCCCTCCAGTGCAGGAATTTAAGGTATGCTGCACAGAGAAATTGTTCCAATGAGCATGTGATTAATAAACCCTCCTGAAAGGATTAGAGGCACTTTTCCCTGAGGAACTTTGTAATGGCTTGACAAGCTTTCTCCCTCAAGTAACTGCAAGTGGCACCCATGCTATTTTGAGTCTGCCCATTCAGGATTATCCAATGAGCATGTGCCTTCCTACCGCCATGCAAAATATACAGAGGAACAGCATTTTGGACTTAGGTCCCACCGACATCTGCCAGACAGCTTTTGTCCAGCTGTGTCTGCCACTGGAGTTGTGGTAGTAGGACAAAAGGGGTGAAGGAGGCAAGAAGAGAGGTGGCAAGCTGAGGATATCTCACATGAGTGAGTGCAATGAGGTCAAATGGGAAGAAGTAGGAAGAAAAAATAATTAAAGTAAAATAAATCAAAAGTGAATTACTGTATAATGAAAGTATGGTTAAAAACATGCCACTAATACATCTTGTCAATTGTGTATTTTAATGTCAATGAAAACAGTTTGTAACCATAACGACCGTGTGCCCACCAATAAGATGGATTTAGTTTCAATGACATCATCCTCCACAGCTGCACGTTAATGTTTTTTCAACACTTATGTTTTATATTTTATGCCCGTTAAACTGAAGTAACCTTTATTCCTGTGTGCTTGTTTTTCTGGTTGGAAATGTTTTGCCAAGACTCCTTTTTTTTTTAAACTCTTAATTCTGCTCGTGGCGCTTGTGCTTTATTCACAGACGTGCATGGATAAGCACCAGGTGGTTGGGGTGCTCCGTCAGATGGAGAAGTTTCTGAAAGGCCAGGAGATGCGGTTTACAGAGGGCCTCAGGATCATGAAGTCAAAGCTGGCATCGCTTCAGAACTCCGTCTCCAAGTTGCCTCAAGCAGACCAGTCAGCTGGTGAGTGATAAACAGATAACAAGAGCAACACTAACACCACTTCAGCCATCATAATCCTCATCACTGTCATTTTTACAGTCCTCCTTTTTTTCCCAGCAGACATTTTTGACTTGTGATAATAGGAAAAGCACATGTGGTATTAATAACATTCACAATGGCTCCGCTCTATTTAAATGTCCCAGTAAGTCATCAAAATGTCCCCAGTGAAAAAAACCCATTTGTTCTTGATCATCATCTTCATTTTCGCCAACTTGTTCTTGAATACAGGAGTTAATAATTATAAATCAAACTTTTTACTGTGTCATAAATAATAAGTTATCCACCATTATTATACATAAATTAAAGGAGAAATATGCAAGTCCACAGTGTCCAAAAATTAGCACTGCAGTCAAAATAGTGAATTGGAGCCATAAACGGAGTATTAAATAGGTTGAATCAATATTTAATAGATGATCTATGGGTGAAGCGAGTTGTTTCCTCCCACCCCCTCCTCCCCAGACTCGAGGAAGCTCAGGCAGGCTGCAGGGACTCTGAACAGGAGCACAAGATGAGCACAGAGTTATATATTGACACTGACAAGTGATGATGAGTCCTACACTGTAAGCTGATCAGCTGTTTATCATTGTCAGTTCTCTGACGATGTAAAATTAAGCCTCTTATCCTGAAAACAAAAGTCCACTTCTCCGAAAAACACAGAAGCTTTCAGTACAGTGACGGCCCGCCAGACTCCATTAACATATTTCTCAGCTTAATCATTATAAACATCTACTCCTTCTAAAAGATTATTAATGATTTCATAGGACTCATAGGACTCATTTGGCAAACATTCGCAATTGATTTGAACTCTAATTAACATGAAATGGGCAAACAAACATACTGACATTCTGGTGCAAAATATAAATATCGGGGAAGGACACCGCAGCTGTGGCATTGTTGTTGGAGAAGCTAGTATTTCAACTTATCATGTTTCCTTAATCTGTGACATATTGTTGTCATTTTATGATTTAGTACAATAAATATATGACATATTTGATCTTTTAAGTAGATTCATTTATGGGAGTAGAATATATAACTTAAAGACCACAAACACACAAACACACACTGATGTTTTCAATTATTTCAACTGATTCAAACTCCGTACAGGTGGAAGTCGAGCAGAGCCATGCAGGGATGCACATAATGTCACAATAATGTTACGTACAGCCTGTTTGTATAAATGAATTTTAACACTGTAAGACTGAAATGATTACATTCTGATAGACTGGCAATTTCACAATAAATAAGATGTATAAATAGGTAAGATAACTGTGATGTAAATAAATAAATGTGTATCTACTGGCTCAGGTAAATAGATGAATAACTACTGAAACTACTGCTTGTTTAAATGTGCATATGTTTAATATACATATTTGAATATATTTACTGTCTATGCAATTTCAATGTTTGTGTTGTCTTAAAAAATTGATTATGGTAGAAGTCTTCAAGTTAACAATTTAAATATGATTGATTAAGTTGATTGAAAGTTGATTAAAATTATGCTACTCTAATATTACTTTAGCATGTGAACCCATAGTTAATGGTTGGCTGTAAAACTAAGTAGTTTACTCTGTGATGCCTCGGATCATATATGTATTTTAACAGACAAATCTAACAGAACGAGTGTTCAGCGATTCAGTGAATGAGTTCTCAGTTAAAAGTAATTGAAGATTCCAAAGTATCAAATTTACATCATTTTAGGAACATTCAGTTGTTTGAAGTCGATCATCAAACAGATTTTTTTTGTCAGCCAGTGACAAAAGAGAGCCAGGCATGGCTTCTTCCATTATGGGATTATATATTCATCCAACAGTGCGGGGCCATCTCAGTTACAAAGCTGGGTACTTGACAGGGGAAGTGGATTTGTGGAATTGTGTTGTTTGGCAGCAGACGCTGAGGCCAATTTGTTAGTGATGGACCAGCGCAGTCCATAACTCTGCGGAGAGCGCTTGGCAAGAGAGGAAAAAAAGTGATATTTTACATTTACAGCAATAAAAGCTCAAGAAAATGAAAAGACTTAAGTGAAATTACAGATCCACCTGCTTAAAAGGCTCAGAACAGGATGAAAATCCAACAGTCCACATATAAATCAAATCCACTTTTGAATCAGATATAGCTATAACAAACAAATTATTAAATAATATAGATGATAGTTTGCTAATATTTTCCAAATAATGTTGTACAGCATTTCCCAATTTCTTTTAGTACAAGTAAAGTAAAAGTAAGCATAGGTTGCAATACATGAAAAAACATATCACACTGAAACCTCTGTGACTTAAGTTGTCAAAAGTGTTTATATTACAATACTTTTTCAATACCAT
>JAJHUR010074580.1:0-21026 GCA_027495735.1 Lutjanus campechanus
GTAGTCAAGCATAAAAGATGAGGTGATTGAAGAGGACTGAGTGAAAACTGGAGGAAAACAGAGACAGCAGTGCTCTGTCTCTGTTTGGACTACTTGGAAGTGGACAGTTCTCTTGTTGTGGTTATTAAGATGAATTTTGTCCTCTCTCAGAACGTGGTTTTGACTCGTCAGCTGTGATGTCAGTAGTTTTATCACATGACGTTATCCTGACAGGGAAGGCCTCCTTGTCTCCTCTGGTTTAAGACAAACGGAGCTAATGAGAAAATTGGCACATCGGCAGATTGAAATCATACACGATCACAGCTGAAACGTAAATTGGCTTGAAATCGACGCTTGATACAAAGCAAATGTGATCGCTCTGACAGCGGGGGCCCAAACCCCCCGTCTAAATGTTTCTGGAACTATATGTGGGTCAGTGCGGCTTTGGAGGGAGGCCTGAAACAAAAAGTATGCGCGCCTCCTCATCAGGGCGATATTTCCTGATTTTAAATGGCTGCTGACTGTTAGCTTTTTGTGTATCTTGGAAGGAGTGAGACGAAGCTGATGTGTGAGCGCACCGCTTTTCCAGTCAAGGTTTGTGAATCATGAGTGATGAAGCGGCACGCAGGATGGCCAGCTCCTCTCTCGGCCACAAAGACAAACCAAAACATCTCTGATGAGGCAAAATATGCTTTTGTGGGAGACGTGGCTGCCGTCTAATTGCTTTTGTTTCTTCGCCTCAAATGTCTCGTGTAATCATTTGGGGTCTGAGGGTTTATCTGGTGATGGTTTCTCGCACCACAACAGAGGCGAACTTTTCGTCTGTTTTTGCTGTTTTCAGCCTCCCGCGGTGCAGAATATTGAAAGCACAAACGTTATTTATCCGCGTGTGAAGAACGGCTGTCGTTTCATGAACTTGGTGTGACTTTGCGGGACCTTTCGTGTGGCTCTCCGGTCCGCCGAGACTCAAAGTGTTTCCTCCTGTTGGATTTCAGCACACTTGGTGCTCTGGGACCCATGAAATATTAAAAAAGCCGTTTGTGATCTCACGATAGCGCCTGGACAAACCTTCACACGCAACCAGGAGAAATCCAGGTCAGGACCAGCCACGACTTTAACAGAGGGGTCGACATGATGCCGGCTGCTCCTTCTTTCATTTTTCACAAACTCTTTCCTGGCCTGCGTCTCTCTGCTGATGAATGACCGCGATTAAGTTGTTTTTGGTATTTTATCATCGCACAACTTGAGTTGCAGGGTCATTAATTGAAATCTCAGACTGCCAGGACGTGTGTACACTTTCCACAGACGTGGTGGGCTGACTTCTCCTCCCTCTTCGCCTTTTTCTCTGTGGTGTGCGGCGGAGCGGGGAGCTCAGGCAGCCATTTTCCAAATTCGACTCCATTTTGATTCAGGGAACAAAAAGTAGGTTACGAATCCTGGGATGTCACTCGAGCCTTTTCTGATCCTTTCTGATCCGACAGTCAACTACTGCAAAAAAAAAAAAAAATCTGCTTCTCATGAAGTCACTCGTGTCTGTGAAAAAAAGTCATTTATGTCTGTTATTGAGTTCTTTAAGTCTGGGTTTCCTAAAACAATGAAAACAATTCTCACCAGTATCAGCTCATTTGAATAATTTTCTAATATCAAGTCTTTTTTCATTCCTTGTTCTTTTTCTCTTACAGTTTCAAGATGAAGGCCCTCTCTTAGAGAAAATCTTGAAATTTTTATTCAATTCTGTCGGAAACTAGTTTCAGTATTCTCTCTACGCTGACGGTTTTCACTTATTTTCATGAAATTGGGGTGTTTTAGGACTCATGCACGATGGGGAATTGTATGATTTTGCTTAAAATGAAAAGGAGCATCTTAACTTTGCAGTCACTTAACCTCATTTTATCACTTCGTAGGGCTGCATGATGAGGTAAAAAATAAATAAATATTGCAATTATTTTGAGGGGTTCTGTGTTGCAATATGATTCATAATTAGTGGAATGATCATTTTGGCATCGCAATTTTCATTTTCCCTGAAAAAATCACGTTGATGTGATGTTTGTCGGGGTCTGTACCAAACAAACATGTTTTATTACATCTGGAGAACACAATTAGTAGGCCAGGACATCTCTGCAGAGCCCGACTGATATATAGGCCAACCGATATCAGCCAGCTATGGCCTATCACAACCATATCAGTCTATATCTGTATCAGCATATATGTTGTCTAATATGAAAACTTTTTTTTTTCTTTTAAGGCTTATTGTTAAACTGTAAAATATCCTGCCATTGCATAGTTTTCTCATGAGTATTTAATAACTACATTCGAGGGATCGTTGTAAAAAGATTGTCTTTAAAATGTATATATTCTATATTCTGTCTATTATACTCTGTGTAAAGAATATTGATCGATATATTGATGTTGTTTTTTTACCGTCTAATATCGGCTTTGGCATCGGCCCTAAGAATCCAGTATCCGTCAGGTCCTACTTCATTGTAATTCTGTTTTATCTCACATTTTCCTTTATCAAAAAATTGTGTCTTCTGCGATTTGGATATTACACGTGATGATTTGCGATTCCGATAATATTTCAATGAATTGTGCAGCCCTATCACTGTGCAGGGTGATCGATAAAGGGAACAAGCGATCCCCTTCTACAAACAAGCAAAATATTCTGTTTTCTACAAACATGTGCTACTATCAAACAAAAAACTCTAAAAATAAGGCCAATACAAAACACTACCCGGTCTTAAAACTAGTTACAAAGACTCAATTTGAGCAATCAAACCTCAGAAATTCAAGATAAATGTTCTTGGAACCACATGCAGCTCAGTTCAGAAGTTAATAAGAGAACTGCTGGATTGTTTTTTGTCTCTTCCAGCTTTGAGATTGATCTGATTCTTGAAACAAGTAAAGCAATCTAGTCTTTTTCTCTACAAATGTTATAGATATGAGGGCATTTTTATTTAAAAATTTCCAAATTCTCTGATTTGAGCCCCTCAAGTATGAATATTTTCTGGTTTCATTACTCCTCTCTGACAGTAAACTGAACATCTTTGGGTTGACGAGACATTTGAGGACGTCATCTTGGGCTTTGGGAAACACTGATCAACATTTTTGACAATTTCTGACATTTTTACGGGCCAAACAACTAATCGAGAAAATAATGGACAGATTCATCGACAATCAAAATAACTCTTGGTTGCTGCTTTAGCGATTTTTCAAACAAGTAAATCCATCTAGTTTTGTCTTAACAGATGTTTTAGTGCGACAGCAACACTTTTCACACTTGTTTCTTGTGAACAAAGCAACTAAAAATCAAGATGAATCACTTTGAAACTAATAAACAGCAAAGATAAAGACTTGATGATCCCAGAGTAAGCTTTTATGACTGTTGAGCTCAGTGTGGCGGCCTGATTGACCCACTAACACGATGGTGATGCTTCGAGCTGTCATGTGTGTGTTTATGCTGTGTGCCATCACTGCCGCCCTATACGAGCTGGTACCTCAGCTTGGCTCATATCACTGGTCGCAGCGGCGGCAGCACGGTGGGAACACGCGGGCAGACGCTGCGAGCGCTCGCGCTGATGATCCCCTTTTATGTCTTGGCTCCATCAGGGCCCTGAGTTATTCTAGTGCATAATTGATGGAGGAGTTAGAATAGCAGAAGTAATGCGATGAGAGGGTGCAGCCAAGCGGAGCGAGGGATCGCGTGCGTGGGGCTGCAAACATTGCAGGGGACGAGAGGAGGGCATCTGGCGTAACAGGTCCCAGCGCTGAGTCGACACAGAATATGTCACCGCCTCAGCCAATCGCAGCCCTCCTCGTCCCCGCCAATCAGATGCCTCCGCTGGAGCGGAGTACTACGTTCTTATGAATCAGAGGAGAGGCTGAGCACTTTTCAGAGCTCATGTCGGCCTCTGTCCTTTCTTATTTGTGGTTTTTAAAGCTTTAACTTGATTCTGATGTATATTTGAGATCATTTACATTTTACTGGAGGTTCCTTTGACTGGAGAGGAATGTTGTAAATCACCTCAGGGTGGTTTTTGGCCTCAGAAGGCGTTCTTTGTCCCTGTAGTGGATTCATGAGGTCGACTCTGCGGTATCAGCGGTGACAGGGTGGATATCACACCTAGACGAGCACCTACAAAGACAAACTAATGGCCCCAACAAGCCTGTATTGTCTGTCTAACAAAAGGGACGAGGTCACAGATAACCTGTCCCGTCCCGCTTCAAAGAGACTGACAAAGTCTGAGGGGACGAATAAAACTCAGCACAGGAGACGGGTTTCATCCCCACAAACCTCGGCCAAAGTTTCACTCTGATTTAAAGGTGCAATATGCAGGATTTGTCGGAAAGATAGTTGATTGTTGAGTCTCATTTCCAGGTCATCAAATACCTAAAGCAGAATGAAGAGGAAACAAGGAGATGAAGGCAGAGGACAGGTTCTCTGCAGATACAGACAGCACCACACACGTTAGTGGATTATAAATGATGATTTAGAGGGATTATTTGTGTATAAGTCTATACGTAATCCTGCACAGTGTACCTTTAATGTCAAAATGATTAAATATCAGGTCTAAAATTAGTGTTGATGGGAAAAAAGATGCATGAACATTGTTGAATCAAATATACATGTACCTGACAATGACAAAATAAGTTAAAGAAAAGAAAAAAAGAAAAATTTAAAAAGAAACAAAAATGCTCATTGGTAAGTACTGTGTGTAAATATGTATTATTTACTTGACAAAATAAATCTAATTTTATTCTGGAATTCACAAAAGCAAATAAAGAATAAATTCATCTCAAACTGAATGCTCCAAATCCTAAATAAGCTCACTTAATTTAGGGAAAAAAGTTCAATTCATTTAGGAAAAATACTACAAAAGCTCACTAAATTTAGGAAAAATACTATAAAAGCCCACTTAATTTAAGAAAAATACCACAAAATCTCACTTAATTTAGGAAAAATACTACAAAAACTCATATAATTTAGGAATATACTATAAAGGCTCCCTTATTTTAGAAAAAAATACTATAAAAGCTCACTTAATTTAGGAAAAATGCAATAAAAGCTCACTCAATTTAAGAAAAATACTACAAAAGGTCATTTAATTTAGGAAAATACTATAAAAACTCATTTATTTTAGGAAAAATACTTTAAAAGCTCACTTAATTTAGGAGAAATACTATAAAAGCTCACCAAATTTAGGAATTTTCAGGAAAAAGAGTGGAATAAGTTAACGTTAATTTAAGAAAATACAAGATAATGACTTTTAAACCGAGAAAATGCTGAAACTTGTTAATTTGTGCTGGAAAGATGTATAATTTTACCTCACTAGCAGATTTCTTTCACTTTAAAAAAAAAAAGAAAATAATTTTTAAATTGTAATTAAATGAATTGGAAAATGTGGAGTTTAACACTGGACATATTCAACCAAAAGTGCTGAAAAAATGTAATTAGTCTCTTATTACACAGACCATATGACTCATACATACAGTGTTTGTTGTGTATCACTTAGTTTTATATTCTGTCTTAATATGCTAAATGAACATTGGAGCCAGCTAATGAGAATTTATAGTAATTTCACGGGTAGTGAAAGTGTTCTTTTAATTACCCAGCAGCCAGCAGCGTAATGAAGACAGTGAGTTGAGCTGTGCGGAGTTGGGTTTGTGTGGCGGTGGTGCAGACAGACAGTAGCCGGGCTCTGAAGTCGGCTCTGAAACACAGACCTGTCCAGTGGAGCACTTAGAGGCCACTGGACCGGGACTGTGCCTATTAAGATCATAAAATCACGCTCATAAAGATGTTTTATTTGTTTCCTGAGTGTGCCGGCTGCTTAGGTTTCCATCAGAAGTCTTTATGGCTCACTGCTCATATTTCTGTCTCTGGATGGAGGTGACTATTAAGTTTTAGTGGACTTTTGTAAGTAGCAAAAGCCTGGTCACAAAAAGTTCACTAATTATTATTTTATTTTTTTTCTTTAACTGACTTTTTCTAAAAAAAAAAATTAACTGCAATATGAGGCTTTGGAATGAATATCTCTGTTATACACTGTGATTTTATGGTGTTTTAATACTTAGATTAGAGGGAAAACACATTGAAATGCACAAGTTTATTTCAATTTATATCTAAATATTTAAAGCAGTAACTTGAAGTAAATTTTATCAATATAATCAGATTATCTCTGTTTGCATCTACAGAGACAATCTATTATTATTCATATGCCAGGGCTTATACACAATTTTTAACAACACTGTTTTTATTTATAGTAACTTAAAAGCATTTTTAAAATACAATTTTTTTTTCTTTAAGTAGATTTTTTTTTTAAACAAATTTTTAATTTTAATTTGATTTTATTTGTTCAACATTATATTTTAAATCATACTTTTATTTTGGAATGAATATTATTTTATATATGTGTGCTTTGTGTGTGCATAAATACATTTGCAAGAATATGTAGTTTTTCCAGTGAGTAATATAACATTACAGTTACATTTAGCTCAGCCCAAAGTGAATTAAATTATGAATATTGTGTTCAAAAGTACAGAACTTATTAATTAAACTACATTTTTATATTTAGAAAAAATATTTCAAAATAAAAAGTCAGTAAATTTAATGATTTTGTATCTGTTGGAATCTTATTCATTAATTTTTTTTTAAAAAATTGATCAAATTTTTGTGTGGTTGTTGCCATAGTTTTGAAAATTAATCTGATATTAAGTCTTATGACTGGTGTTGGGACTTAAAAAAAAAATTAATCTTTTCAAAAGCGAGCTGGTATTTACGGGGTTGAACCTCGCTTTGATGCAGCCATGTGTCGCTGGCGCTGGGTTCCACTTCTGTCACTTTGCCTCAGTTTCACGTATTTGAACCCGTCTGATTATAGGCTGGAATAAAAGGGAAGAATTGATCGGAGAAGAAGAGGGAAAAAAAAAAAACGGGCCTTGAGTGTGGATGTTGAAGTCCTGTGACTGCTCCTCTGGGTCACATGGCCCTCTCCAGAAGTAGTGCTGGTGAGGTCTAGACACGCGATACACAGGGGGGTTAGAGAAACACGCCGGCTAAGACGTCACACACATTTACCATCCACCAAGCCACTCCTGTATGGAGGCAGGCCTGTTCTAAATTTTGCCCAGCAACCCAGCAGTGGAGTGGGAGATGTGGTGCTGTGGTGTTTGATACACTTCCTGACTTTTCCGATCAGGAATCGCATTATTTTCTTATTATTTCAAACTATGTTGAAGACTCCGCATGGGTCTGAAGTTTGTGTTGAGATGATTAAAATGGTTTCAATAATTATTCCCATGTTGAATCAAGAGTTGAAGCAACTCTGGTGGCTGAGGCCCCAGCTGAGAGGCCTTTTTTTTTACATTTGGTGATATCACGTCTTTGTCCTTCGGAGCCAAAAATGTTCAAAATTAGGTTACAGATCCTCCACACTACAGTGAAAATGGATAAATATGCTAATTTCTTCCACCCTCCCTCCCTCCAAAAAAAAATCCCCCCAAAAACCAGGGGTGTGTCCCCTCTGAAAGTCACCAATCAGGATTAACCCATTACCCCGCGGCAGCCAATGAGCCGTGAAGCAGCTGTGCTTTCATTGGCCCGTTGAGCACAGATAACCAAAACTGTGCCAGATACACCAGGGTAGAAATAACCCAGAATTCCTGTCGCCTGAAGGGAGCAAAGCTCTTAATGCAGCATGTTGAATTCATGCTGCACCAGCCTGCTGCTTTCTGAGGGATGTAAACTCAAATGCCAACAACTAACTGAATAAATCACTATCTGTATGGTCTCTATTCATCGTGGCAAGGACACACACGCACACACACACACACACGTAGACTGTGGCAGAGTCCTCCACAGTATAAATGTTGGAAGGTTACGGGGAGCTGAGTTTGCGTTCCCTCTTTCTTGCTTGCTCATTATCTCTTCCAGTGCCTCTCATTTCTCTCCCTCTTTCTTTCCTTTCGTCCCCCCAACAATTACTTTAAGTTTATGACAAATGAAATGGCGGCCTGTTTAGACTTGAGCCATACCTCTTCTGTACAGTTTCTTAATTGAAAAACTACTAAACAAACAACTACATACAAAACACAGTCAACTATACACTTCCTGACTTTGATTTAGGGCACACAAACAAATTTGGGGTTATTAAACACCAGATATCCCAAAAATAATAAATCTGTCTTAAATCTATCTTTCATGCCAAAGTATTTACATTATTCCTACAATTTGTTGTTCGAATGCCAAAATGCAGTATTTCACAGTGCTCACAAATTCCCCAAATTTGGTGTAAAGCTACCAATGTTCTATATTTGGGATACGTCCAAAACATGTTGTAGTAATGCCTGAGATTGTAAATCAAATTTCTCTGAAAGCCCATGAAATGCTTCTGGCATAATCCCAAATTATATTACGCCGCATGCAAATCGCCGAAATTTGGTGCCACGTCACAAAAATCACTCTCACAATCAAAATCACTTTGAATAAAATAAAATCTGCTGTTTAGACGTGAACTATACCTGTTCTGTATAGTTTAAATTTAATAATGAATGAATTAATTAAATAATTTAATCATGGAAACAACTAATACTCTACAACTACATACTAAATCATTGTTTGTGAACTAGACACTATCTGATTTTGTTTTAGAGCGCGCAAATCCCAAAATTTGAGGTTATAGCCACACAATATCCACCACACTATCCCAAACTATAGTAGTCTAATATTACCCAAGCTTTTTGATTTCAATACCAACCGTTTTTATACCAAATGTCACCAAATTTGGTGTAATGCCCCAAAAGGTTTTTTATTGATGGCACTCCCAAAACTTCAAGTCTGGTTGAAGCACCAGACTTCCAAAACATGTAACTCCTAAAATTATAATATACAACAGAGTTATAGAGCCCATAAAACGTTATTTGCATAGTCCCAAATCACATTACAATGCAAATCACCCGAATTTGGTGCAGTGTCACAAAAATTTGAGATAATCGCAAAATTTGTTACAGTGTCAGTATATCACCGTTTGGTGTAGCTTTCCTAAAATTTGTTTTACAAAATGTGTTATATTGCCCATAAAAGCATGTAACATTTGCTGCCATTTTTGATAAATGAAAAAAAAATCGTTACCACAAAATCCCCAAATGTGGTGCAGTAAAACCCGCATGCGTTTGTTATAGTCACCGCATTTGTTACAGGGTTTCAAAATTCCTTGTCGTTGGTGCATGCATATCCTAACATCTGGTCTTATGCCTCTAAATGTGTTATTTTTGATCATCCCAACATTTTTACAGAAGCAGAATCCCCTCATTTGGTGTGCAAGCCCAAAATATGTCATAATTACAAAATCTGTATGTGGGGCAGTAAACATATTGTCAGGATTGAAAAATCTGTTTTTTAGTGAAAACAAATCCCCAAAAATTGGCGTTATGTCCCGAAAATGTGTTATTTGAGATATCAAGTGTGTTACAGTCGCAGAATCCCAACATTTGTTGTAGCCGTACCAAAATTTGTTATATGTCACCCAAATTTCCTGCAGTAACTCTAAAACTTGTGATAACAATTTTGTTCCCACAGAATCCCCAAATGTGGTGCAATAAAACCAGCATGTATTCGTTATAATCCCCACATTTGTTCCAGGGCTTCAAAATGTCTTGTCAGTTTTCCAAGATAAACTATGATGCACACAGATCCCAAAATCTGTTCTACCGCCTCTGAAATATGTTGTTTTTGGAAATCCCAACCTTACTTGTAGTCTCTGAATTCCATCATTTTTTCTAGCTTCCCCAAATTTTGTTATACAGCCCATTAAACATATTGTTAGAGTCCAAAAATATGTTACAGTGAACATAAGCTGTATTGTCCCCGAAACTTGACAAACGGCAAAAACTTTGTTACCACAGAATCCCCGGATGTGGTGTAGAAAAACCAGCACGTATTTATTATAATTCCCTTACTTTCTCTTATATATTATTATATTTTTCCAAAATATACAATGGTGCATGTCGATCTCAAATTCTGGTATGTACCCCTGAAATGCATTTTTTTTTTTTTTTTGTACGGCGTCAGAATCCCATTATTTGCTGTGGTGGCCCCAAAATTTGTTTTAATTACAAAATTTGCATGTAATGCTCACAAACATGTCTTATCATGATTGAAAAATATGTTTTTGTGCAAGCAGATTCCCCGAATTTGGTGTTGTGTCCCAAAAACGTGTTATGATTCGGACAAAATGTGTGATTTGGTTTGTAATGTATTTGTTATAATATGAAACAAATAGATGCACCGAAAAAAAGTTTTTTTTAAAATTCAGTATAAAGCCTAAATTTTTTATAGTGAGACAGCGCCTCAAATTTTGAAGGAAACCAAAATCTTTTATTTGTATAAAATGTTGTCATAGCGTCATAAAAATCCCAAAATATAGAACACCCGCAAAAATTTGTCGCAGCGCCTCCAATATCTGAATCAGTGACAAACAATTAACAGAGAAACCCAGACACGCTCAGTGTTTTCTGTGCACGGGCTGAACTGCCTCTTGATTCAGCTCTGCTAACCCCAGCGTCCAGATGTTTTTCATCCAGCTGCTGACTGCTGCTGCTCGGCTATCAGATATGAGACGGGCGATTAAAGTTTCTCAGATTTCAGCGCTTTGTTCTGCACCCTTAAAAAAAAACATCTACCGTCACTCCTGACCACTCAGCTGACTCCTTCGCTGTCTGCCAGGTCTGAGCTGAAGTCACTTCCTCCATGTGTGCAACATAAAACCACTGAGCGTTGGTCGGAGGTCGACATTAGTGGAAGCAAACCCTCTTTTCTTTTCTAGTTTGCTAAGTTGGAAGGTTCGATCAGCCTCCAGACAACAATTCTTCTTCACAATGTGGACCTGTTTTCTGAGTTTGAGTTAAGATCTCCTCCTGAGGAAAGTGTTTCGGTTGTGATCCTGCACATAAAAAGCTTCACATGCTGCACAGATGAATGTCAGCGCATTGGTGACTTTAATTTGGCGGTGTGCTCTGTGGGTGCAGACACACATTTAATCTGCTGTGGAAAATGAGTCTGCAGACTTTGGGGAGACAGTGTGATCGTGCACACACATACTTTAACACACACACACACACACACACACAGAGGCCATGCATGCCTGCACACACGGGCAGACACGCACAGATGCAGTCGCAGTGTCATATGTTTATCCCGTAAGTCAGCTGTTTGATCATAATTTGTGATTAATCAGCCATGAGAGCTTGTGAATTAAGTGCAGCTTTTCATGTCAGAGTAACTGCAGCCTAATCCGTCTGGCCTTTCCCAAACGCTTTATAGTTCTGAGCGGAGCAGATGACACAAAGCGGGGCTGCCGGGTGCTGCTGGTGCTCTTACAGTGTCTTATAATAACTGGAAAGTCGCAGGTTTTAGTCCCAGTCGTGTCTTGAGCACAATAATTTCCTGCCCCACTGATTAAATGTGTATCTAGGAGAGGATAGTTTATTTTTTTTCCACACTCAGGCAGTTTGTTCATTTCTGCACAATCTGAGTAAGCGAGGAATCTGCTCTCTCTCTCTGGTTTATAATAGATGTCTGAGGTGTGTAGGTTCAAAGATCTGCAGCAGGAAAAAGACTAAAAGGAACAAAATTCTGAAGGAAATGATGCTATAAAGAGGCTGAAGTATGTAAAACAGTTACTGAAAGTGACAAAACAGAAAGCATAAGAGTAGAATTGCTCTATAAACAAGCAGAGGCATTATTTCCTGTTTAGAGCTTCCACTTTTACTTTAAAATCCATAGTAAGAGCCGGAAGAGGTGTCGCAACAGCTAAAATACAAGGTGTGTCAGCTGATTGGTCAGCGTCATCACTTAAGGCATGAATATACTCCCAACCTGACACGTACATGGAGAGCTGTGGACACCACGGACGTAGGGCTGGGCAATTCATTGATATTATAATCGATATGGTGTCAATATCATGATATGCGACAAGATATCATCTTAGATTTTAGATATCGTTATAGCATGATATGGCTGAAGTGTTGTCCTGTTCTTGCAAAAATCTCAATCAAAAAATCTAATTGCGTTAATATTTTACGAAAGCACCGATAGCCACCCTGACAATATGGTTATCCAGGTATTTGGTGATGGGATTTTGTTCATATTTCCCTGCCCAATTTTATATATGGCTGGCTAGTTTAATCCACAGCTATGCACCATATTCTAAAAGATCAGCGTCACTATTTGTCAATTGGCGGTAAGAAATCAAGCTGTGGACACCACGGACGTAGGGCTGGGCAATTCATTGATATATTATTTCTAATCCACATGTGCAGACGTATTCTGTAGCTTGTTGTGGTATAGTGGCCTCCTGGTCAAGCCACTGGTCACAACACACTGATGTCTGCACTGATCCTACGTGCACGCCCTCCTCTGATGACAAAATTTACATTGAACAGACCCTAGCAGACCTTCGAATTAAGGTTGCCAACATATTGATACTCTGGATACCTTGTGATTAAAATGATACAATATCCATTAATTATATATTAAAAATGATCAGTTCAATTTGCAAGGCAAAACATCTGTCTTGCCATCTTCACTTCATTTTAAATTTTGATTTTAAGGTCACGGTTTGATTTGATTTTAGGATTTAACATGTTTTTGTTTTGTTCTGCATCTGCAATTGTTAGACTAGAGTCTTGGTTTGCAAATATCAACAGATGATTGATTTTATGCCCTGACAACCGTCATTTACATTTTCAATTCACACATTCTTTTTTACTGACTTCTCTGCAGTATTGTCTTGTTTTTTTCTCTGGACGTGAGCTGGGAGCATACAAGTAGATGGGTGAAGAGAGGAAAAAAAAATTGGAGAATTCCTGACCCTGCTTTTGATTTAGATCCGGTTTTGATGTAGCTCATTTTGATTGGTTTTGGATTTTTGACACCCCTTGTCGATAAAATGCTAACAGTTTGTCCAGCTGGTTAAAGAAAGCTGTTTGTCGTCAAAATAAAGTGAAACACTGGCTTTAATCGCTGCAATCTTGTAGCCAAAATTTTTGCTCAGATTTATTTGCTTGTAGTTGCTCAAAAACCGATGTGTCCTTTATGTTCATGATTTAGATACAGCTCATTGTTTTCCGCCTTTATTTTATAAGAAAATTCCAGGAATTTATTGATGGTTCTTTAAAGATGGGTCAAAATCGTCAGGAACAAAATGATACTACACACCACAAAAACACTACTGACCCATGGATTCCTACAGCATGAGGCACATTCTGCACCATGATTGTTGTAGGACAACATTTTTTTTTTATTGTAAACAGTGTCTTATTGAATCAGAAGACATAACATTGTCTGGGTGGGGACGTCATGTAAGATCTGGGGTGCAATCAGTCAAACCCAAACTGTTCCAATTAAAAATCTGTGTATTGTTTGGTGAAAATCAGTAAAAAGCCACAAACGACGAGCCTTAGCTTCCAGCCATTTTTTGTTTTCTACATATTGTTTCTTTTTCTTTCCTATAGTTTCCATGATGGATCAGTTTGAGGCTAGACTTGCTTACAATATACAATAAGACAGCACCCACCCACCCTCTCTCTGGTCTGGCAAACCGTCAAGTGACAGTTTGGATCCAGATATTTGCTCAAAGCGACATGTTGGACACTTGCTTCTAGCTTGTGCAGACAGTGTTCATACTGTATTGCTGCCATAAGTTGCAGGTTCAACAACGCCCTCACATACATCTGCATGTCTGCCCGGTAGCCTTAATTGTGCATGTGTCTCTTAAGTCAGAAAGAAACAATTTCCTGCTAATCTCCTGAGCATCATTGCCATCAAAATGCCTAAAAAATGCATCAAACTCACCCTGCGTGGCATGCCCTGGGCACACTGTTCCCTCCCCACAAATGTTTCTCCTACTGCCCTTTTGTTCCGCTCCAGAATGGAGTTGACGCGTGTGAAACCGAACGTGATACCAGGGGCCCGAGAGTTCATTATTCGCCGCTGTTCTCACGGGGCGAGTGAAAAATCACTCCTTTGTGCCTTGGAAGAAAGAGCCTTCCTCTGACCTCATGGTTGCGCAGTGTAATGTCAAAAGGCCCCGAGGTTTGTGCGGTGTAGCCACACCCACTCTGTTGTGGAGCCGCCATGGAATCCGACCAGGGTTCCCTGTCCCTGAGAGAGAGAGCAGGGGGAAAAAAACAGCCTCTTGTAAACAAATGTTTGGATCCCACATCGTATACCACACTAATTGGACCTTGGCTGCTCAGAGGATCTTTTTTTTTTTTTTTCCTCCACATCCAAATAGTGCATTTTCTGCATTCTCTGTATACTGTCCACTTCAGACCACACTCACTCTCCAATTAAGCTCTTTCTTTTATCAGTTAAAGATTTCTTCCACGCCACCGTGTCTCCGATGCAGCGCTGTGCAGTATCAGACGAGTCTGAATTATAGGTTTCTTCACGTCAGCTCAGTCAGGGGCTCCCCTTCTGCTTGTCAACATCTCTCAAAGAGTTGACCAGCATCAAACACATCTGCGCGTTCATCAAAGCTGCAGAAGAAAGTAGATTCTTAAGTGCAGATCATGCACGCTGGCGGTTCAGAGGAGGCCTTCTCAGAGCTTCAATCTGAACGATAACAGATGACATAATGACCCAGAGGAGCCTGCTGCCTTTCAGGTGTTAATTGAAGCTGTGTGTGGTATGTTTATGCGCGTGTGTGTATCTAAGGTGGTGTTTTTGCCATAAATCCACCCCCAACACAAACATAGATGCAAAAATTCCTATCTCATGAAGTAACTTTTGTCTATTGTTTATACCTGAAAGTATGTATTTTGTTAAAATAAGTGAAAAGTAAACAGTTTAACTGGTTTCATGTACAAATCAGCTGAATTTGCTGTATACAAATACCATTTTCCTTTATTTTAATGCAGCAAGCTGCCTCAGTGTGTAATGTTTTCACTTGTTTTAATTCAGTTCAGTTCAATTCAAGTCAGCTTTAGTTTAAAGTTCTACCTCAGGGCATTTTTCATATAGAGCGGCTTTAACCCGTCTCTTGAAATATTATTTACAGAGACCAAACAGTTCCCACCATGAGCAAGCACTAGGGTGACCCTGGCAGAGAAAAACTACCTTTTATCAGGCAGAATCCTCAAGCAGAAACAAAACTAGGCTTTCAGGGCTTAAAATACAAAATTAACTTGATAAGATGGAGGGTTTCTTTTGCAGTAACTGTCTTGAAACACCCTTATTCTTTCTTAAGTTTCTAGAAAATGACATTACTTCCTACAACAGCAAGTGTTTTTTTCTTTTATGTCATCGAAAACCTGAATAAGTTTTAATTATTTGGAGTTGTCACGCATACGCTTTGATTACGGTCAAAATAAAATTATTGATTAAGCCAATATGTATATATTTTCAGTAAATGCAACTTAAAAATTTCATACACTCCACTCACTACAATTAGTTAACTGAACTGAATAGTTTTAAGTATAAAAGCTGATTATTTCATGTTCAGTAAAGTTCATATTGATCAAAAAATATCAGCTTAATAAACACAAAGAAAATTCTACTTCTAAACTTCTGAACAAATTTTAAGTTTTTGCTACTTAGTACAATTCATTTGGGCATTCGGTTTTACGGGGTTGTAACTAAAGATGATTTTCATAGTCAGTTAACCAGTCGATTATTTTCTTGATTAATCGATTAATAGTTTGCCTGTAAAATGTCAGAAATTTGTGAAAAATGTCAAAGATGACGTCTTTAAATGCCTTATTTGACCTATAACCCAAAGATATTTGGTTCACTGTCATAGAGGAGTAAAAAAAAATTAAATATTTACATTTAAGAAGCTGAAGTCAGAGAATTAAAATCTTTAAAACATTACTCAAATCGGTTAATTGATTATCAAAATAGCTGGCGAGGAATTTACTATTGATAGATAATCGATTAATCATTGCAGCCCTACTAGGTGGTTTCCCAATACCGATACTTATTTCTAGAATTTTTTCACAATATAGATTACTGTAAACCTCAACTGACAGTCTTCAGTGCAATATGTACAATATGTACAGTATGTATTAGATTTGAATGTAAGCATCTATGGTAGTATACTTAGTGTATGTATGTGTAACATATACATATGTGTGCACAAGTGTATATGTAAATGGGCAAGTGTATGCATGTATACATAGGCATATATATATTCATGGATATGAGTATGCATGATAGATGTATGTTGTATATGTAAGACCATCTGCCATGTGAGAACTATGTGTTGGTAATCTGAGATCATTCCAGAACAAGAATATATGCAGTGAACTTAAAGCTTTTGAAAGCTTTTCCTTGAGCGTGAAATTATTATTATTTTTTAAGTTTCATTTTCACTCAAAACAATAATGTACCAAAATGTCTTAAAGAGTGAGCAAAGAGTGATATTTTTTGCAGCTGCTAAAACCTTTGGTACATTCCAACACTGCCGACAAATCCAGACCCAACCCCAACCACAGGCATTAATGGAGTTTTCATTGCAAATCCTGGTAACTGTGTGATATACGATAGTCTGCTTTAATCACTCATAATTATGACAGAGCTCAACCAAACCGGCGCTCTTATAAAGTTGATTTTGGATGCAGCTCTGATGTTCCATCCAGCTCCTCCGTCTTTTCCGTCTTCTCCCACCTCCCCAGATAGCGCTGCCTTGTTAGCCAGGAATGTGGAAACGGCACATTTCTGCTAAACTAAACCTTCATGGGAAAAACGTTGCTTCTTCTGTGGAGGAAGAACTGTTAATGGATTAAGTGGCTGCTGTTTCCCACCCGGGGGCCAAGCCTCCATCGTACCCCAGTTTATTCAAGCTAGATGTCCCCCCTCCATCTGCGTGGAGGCTAATAGGCATGGCTAGCGTAGCTCAGCTTTAGACCCTGGTCCTCCGCCATGAACTTGGCTTTCCTGCCCCTCTTCACCCCATTCATGTCAGCAGGTCCTGGCAGTCTTGTTGGGCTTTTTGAGTGTGTTCACTTTGGACGGCGATGAAAGGAGTCGGGGGAACACGGGATCTTAAATCACTTAATGAGGGGAGACAGGCAACGCTTTTGTCCAGCTTGTTCTGGAGCTGCGTCCAGCCAAAGGCCTCTAACGGGCTCTGACACCTCGCTCCGCTGCAGACCTGAGTGTGTGCGAGTGTGTGTGTGTGTTGGGCCGTCGCCAGCATTGCTTCAGCCTGCCTGGCTTCAGCGTCCGTACAATTTTTGTCCTACATCTCAGCATTTATTCGCATTTCCTCACCAGCCTGGCATGTTTATTTGGTCTCGGCATATTTCGTGTCTTTGGGGCAGCGGGTAGCATATTTGTGTGTGCGGTGAGGGTTAAGTGGGAGGCAGAAAGGAGCCGCATGGTGTGTTAGGCAGCGGTGTCGAGGACAGGGTCGCTCCCTGCGGGTGTTTGGCCTTGGCCTACAGTTAGCATGTGCTGACTGAGCCGGAGCATGAAGGGAAAACCCAGAGAAGGAAATAAATAAACAAGTGGCAGCAACGTTTCACATCTCTGTTTGGTCATTAGCTCACCCTTGACGTTTCTGACACATACTACTGCTGATCCAGTGAACTAAACACACAAATATGTTAATGATGGGTGTATAAGATCATTAAACTATTTAATGAGCCCCAAAAGTACCTGACTCTGTTCTTGGGTTTATTCCTTTTGAGTTTTGCATGTTAGTTTCCACTTTTTCTGCTTGTAATGCTGCATTCTTCATGGTAAAATAACGTCCCGTAATGATGCCCCAGGAGCATTCACTATTCATTATTCCAAAATAGTTAGCACTGGGGTTGGGTAATGCTTGGGTTTTTTTTCCGATATCGGTTCTAAAACAGTAGGTTTAAAAGGTTGTTTTTACTTTTCTAACTTTTATTGCACATCCAGGGGTTGGAATCCTATCAAGTGAAATACAGCCATATTTTATACCATATAGTTTGGGGTATTTTAGTCATATTTAAGGAAGTTCCTAGCTAACGGTACGCTACGTCCTTTCATTGTATGAACTGATACTTAAAAGCTGTTTCTACACATCCTCGCAAGTGAAATACAGCCACACTTTTGACAGTTAAGGTTTGGGCACATTAGCTGTGATAAGATGAGAATAAAAATACCTTATCTTCTTTGTAGCTACTAGCTAATAGTAGGCTCCCTGCTGCCATCAGAGCAAGTGTAATATTAACTCGCGATGCTTTCACTACCTGTAACATATGTTTCAAAGCACCACAGGGGAAAATTTGACAGCTCTGGCATTTTAAGTGGCTAAATTTGCATTACAATTCAGTCCAGACATGCACGTCGGTCCGGACATGCACGTATGGTACCCAACCCGAGTTACCAAGGGTTGATAACAAGTTATCAATTATAAACAAACAACATCGGACAATAACCGACATTGATTAGCAGTTCTATTAAAGGTAACACACTGGTGACATATGAGCAGGGCTGGGTATAGTTAAAAAAATTATGATACCAGTACCAAAACCAGCATCCTTAAAGTGATACCAATACCAATAGAGTATTTAATCTGCGACCGTTTTTAAGCATTCCTGAAATAAATCTCCCACATTTTATCCATTTTTTTCTTCTAGCAGATGCCACTACGCCTGTAGTAGAGCCATACTTTCATACAGTTTGGTGGCATCTCGGCACGCTGAACTGCCAACACCGTCAAAACCACCACCACCAAATACTCCGTCAAGTACTCGCGGTGATTGGCTGCATGCAAAACCATGTGGTCTTTTTTTCTAGATCTGGGTAGAAAAAGGATCAAATGTTTTGATGCTACTTGGTACTGGGTTATTTCAGTAGATACCGTAAAGGTATTAAGTACTCATACCCAGCACTGCAGGACACATGTTTAAAAAAAACACATGGCTACTGCTTTCTATGTAAGTTTGGTGTCTTCATGCATGCTGCTGTGGGCCAGCGCGCATCGACACATCAGGATATGACACTGCTCTACTTCCCAGTATCAGGATGTGTCAGTGCTAAAAAAAACACGACTGTTTTATCACATCTGCCTCACTGATTGGCACAGCTTGACCACTGTACCGTGACACATCAAATCACACTAAAAATTACAGTCCGTGTGCTGCAGTTAAGTGTTATAGTATTTGATTTTATTTATTGGGTTTATTTTGGCTGCCCACTTTGTTGACGCATTTGCAGTTTTTTGCCAAACGGAAAATACCTAATCTCATATCTCTGACTCAGCACTCTCAGCTTTATCACACAGCTGTTCACACCGAATTACTCACATGCTTGTCTTTCTAGCCTATTTTTGATTTATAATAGTCAAAAACCGGGTTGCCTCAGTAACGGGTTCGGTTCAAAAAGGTATTCCCCTTGAAGCCAAAAAGCAAACACCAGCTCAGTTACAGCTCAAACTGTATGGGAGACTGTCTGGATCAGAGTGCAGTAGCACCACTGGCGTGATAAGGATCAGGCAGGCCCGGGCAGTCAGGGGTCAGCTTTGTAGTCGAGGCCTCCACCCTGTGACATCACAATCCAGGAAATCCCCTTTTTTCTTCCCCACCCCGCCAGCCTCCACCATCCTCACATCAGCCGCCGGCTCTCTCTCACCTCCTCGACACCCGCTGCTCTGCACTCCTCCAGCCGTGAGATGAGCTGCTCTCCCTCTCTGCTGTCTCCTCCACCGCTAGTTAAGTCTATTCACCTCACTCGTGCACTGCTCTTAACACTCTCCCACACTCATCACCCGTATTCCATTCCTCCCCCGTTTTCCTCTGACATTTCTGCCAAAGGTGCGTATTAGTGCTGGAATGGCTGTTTGGCTCTGACACTTGCACTGCTCTCTATCTCTCACTCATTGTCTCTCGCTGTCTACCACCACCAACTCCCTCTTTCGCACATGCTGCACACACATTTCACACATGCTCGCACACACACTGACTATCTGGCAGGCCAGTGTTGAGTTACAGGACACCCTTCAGTGTCTTTCCTCTGTCCTCCATGTGTAAATGAGTTTTTTGAACTCGTCTTCATTAGAACCGGAGCTTTTCAGAGGCCGGTGTGGGCACCCTGGCACCAAACCAGCCTTGGTGGAACCATTAACATATCAGCTGTAAACAGTTGTCGCTGCGGAGCTGCTGTGCATGTGTGTGTCTGCGTGTGTGTGTGTGATTGCGCGTTGATGTAGCGCCCTAAAAAGCCAAGATTTATATGGCGTTCTCAATTTAGCTTCACTGCAGCCGCTTCTTGGCTGTTAGACCTCACTGTTCTCTTCAGCTGGCTTGAGTCCGGTTCCTTTCACAGTCCTCCAAAACAAGAAGAATGCCATGAAGTTCCCATGGTAAATCACATTCACATTTACATTTGAGGCCTCATCCAGAATGCAACGAATACTATGGGAGAGGCTGTGTTCAGACCCACAATGGCACTGAATTAAAAAACCATAACGGCCTACGCTGGCGTGAAAACAAGCCAGGAAGTACAGTTTGAAGGTATATCAAACACCAACACATTTCACAGCTGTTTAAACCCCTCTGAGGCATGTTTTTACAACCCTGGAAAGTTAGAGAAACAATAATTTCCCCATCCCTCTCACTCTTAAATAATAGATCTCCTGCAGTTCATGATTCAAGATAGCTTCATTGTTTCCAATAACAGAATTGCAAAGACAGAAATACAGATTAGGCAAGAGCAAATTTAAAAACATGTTTAAAAAAAATCCAAGAGTCTTATCATTATAAAGCTCTACTTAGACACTACAAGGTAATGTACCTGGAGTTTGTACTTGCGTTACTGGATTTGATTGGTCAATGTAGTGTTTGCAAATGAAACTGGGTAGCATTGCAACACAAGTTGATCCAGGTTAAACTTCTTTGCAGATGATGGTGCTGCATTTTTGCTGTGGCATTGTAGCATGCAGAAGCTTTATGATGCAGTGTCAACACAGCTCTGCATTTCTAGATAGCATTTCTGGTTGTTTGTTTTTGTTATTTATTCCAAGAATTCTTCGCTATAAAAAAGACATCGCCCTTTGACCTCTTATATCATACCAGAG
>JAJHUR010074581.1:8444-21026 GCA_027495735.1 Lutjanus campechanus
TTTACAGTTAACAAGAACATCTTGAAATCAGTTCTTACAGGTAATACAAGATGAGAACAGCAGATTCTGAATCATGTGATTTCTGTCATTTTATGGCAGATGTTGTATTTTGAAACCAGAGATCTGACATGATTTTTGATTAATTTCAGGAAAAAATAGACAGCTGCAGTTTTCCATCTTGGCACAAAAGCACACATGGCTTTCTCTAGATTGCAAAAACGATATAAATGAATTATTCAGATTTTAGATTCTGCTTTAGTCATCATAAGTAATAGACTTTGGGCTGGATCTACTGAGATCCCAATTTGCATGTACTAATTTGCGTGTGCAATCTAGAATTTTGCGCGTGGGGCTGAACCGTGGTTTGTGGGTGATTTACTAAGAGTGACTGCGTAAATGGCAACAGGTACAAACATGTTGGAGACATCCCATTGAGGGTTTTGCGTGTTTCATGATTTGCAGCATGGCGAGTTTGGAGAGAAGAAAGTGCAAAGTGAAATTCGACCCTATGGAATTAGAGGTGTTGGTAATGATGCCTTTGGCATCACAAACGCACTGCACATTCAATGAATGTGTGTGTTTGCGATTTCTGTACACATGCTCAGTGTCTGCAGGGGGCACAAGCTGCACATGGGTGCAATCAATCGCTCCTATAACTCTGGGAAATCCAGCTACTGCAAAAAAGCATTGTTTGGTTTCATTCAATGAGTGCTGAGTGCGTAGAAACCTAATAAACTTGGCCATCTGGCACGACATGGCATTTAGGACTTCAGACAGCACATCTGAAAAACGGGATTGGGAGATCCCAGCTGTAATAGCTACTGTATGCTGGAATGACCCAGATGCAGAAAAATGTAAACTTGCAAGGAGTTTTGTCATTGCAGGTACTGCGTGACTCCTTCTCGTGGCTGGCTCCAAATCCACTCTGAGTTCCTCCAACAGCTCCAAAATGGCAATGCTGGATAGGCGATATGTTTTAATGATTGTTTTCTTGTTCATTCCAAAAATGTTCACACGAGGGTGAAAAATGCATTCTCTGCATCTCCTTTCATCATTTCGATGTCTCCTTCTTGCGACAATAACTGCAGCCATGTGTGCGCAATTACGCATACAAACCATTTGCACCTCCCTTTGACACGTGTTAAATATAGACGCAGTTTCTATGAGCAAACTTTCTCCTCCCAACACACGCACAATTGCGTGTAAACGCCCCATATTGCATATTCATTGCAGCAGACGTACTAACTGGATGCAGACGTGCTATTTTGCACCCTTGAAAGACGCAACCCTTAGTGCGCACTGTTAGTAAATCAGTTTGTAGGTGGTTTGGCTCCCTGGCACCCTGTCAGCTAGTTAGACAGCTAGCTTCATGGCTAAGCGAGCTAACTAGCTAATGCCAGCTACAGCGGTGATTAGCCCACTTAATCAACAAGTAAACTAACTAACTACTATCTGTCCATCTGGTATCCTTGTAAGCTAAATCGTCTGGGGACTCTGTCATCACACTGGCCATAACATTAATGACATCTTTATGACAAGTCTAAATGATACCACTTTAGTTGAGATCAAGGAAAATATTCATGGCACACTTATAATGGTCTCATGAAGGCCAGTGTCAAAACTAACCACATATGACAGTATAATGTAATGTTAAAACATAAAGCTAAACAGTTTCCATAAGTTTAATAATGTCAAGTTGTCATGACAAAGACACTGACAGGCCATGTTGCCTTGATCGATGTCAAGTTGTCACAAACAATGACAACTTTGCATTACAAATGGCACTTGAATGAATGATAACGAGTCATTCATAAAGACTCCTCCATGTTCATGACATGTGTCATGCATGGTTATGACAGTTTAATGACTGTCTTATTCACACTCCTTCAAATAAAGTGTTACTTCCACTAACAGTATAATGTGTGCAAATACAAAGGACATATTTTGCATTTCAAACAGTTCTCAAAATGTATCCATTTTAATTAAGAAAGCATGAAATTCATTGTCCCATCCTCAAACAAACAGATGTAATCAGTCAGCCAGTCATTAACTTCCTGGAAGATTTTCTGGACTCCAATTTTGGCAGGCTAATTCTCCTTATTTAGTTATTTAGAAGGGTGTTTTTTGAAGAAGAGGCAGAGGAACACACAGCTGCTTGATACTCCACAGGAAAACAAGTGGCAAATAAATCTTCAATGAAAGGACATTTAATTCATAATTTAACTATCCCCGCAGGGAAAAAAGAAAAACAGGAAAACACTCACACACAATATCAAGCTCATTTTTAAAACAATATAAAATGTTATTCATTGGGTGGCTCATGTTGCCTAAAAGTGAACAGACTGTAGGACACTGATATCGGCAGTAAAAACATGTCGGCAGGCATTAGACTGCCCTCGTTAAGCACAAAACTCATTATGGCATGCCTCGCTCCCCTGCTGGAAGAAAGAGTGAGCATTTCCTTCGATTTGAAGGGAAAAAAATAAAACAGTAGTTAGCCTTTTCTATCTGTATCTCCCAGAAAGGTTTGGTTGTCTGGGACCCATGTGCGGAGGGAGATAAAGCCGAGAAGGGTTAGTAATACAGCGCGGCTATTTAAGAGGCTGTAATGATATTCATTAATTTAGATTCATTTCAACTTCCATCTGGAGAGAGAGAGAGAAATGAGGGAGTCATTGGATATAAGATTCAGAAGACCGGGATATGGGGGTTTTAGTTGGGGGTCAGAAAGTTAAGCTGGAGTCACAGAACTCAGACAAGAAAAGTAAATACTGAAAAGGGACTCAATCAACTGCACAGTCTTTTCTCTGCAATGGAGTTTTTGGAAGTTGAACTGCTTTCTGTCGGGGAGGTATGATTTTGTATGCTGTGCAACTGAAAGACAACGTCAGAGGCGCGGGCAAAGTGCATGCATTGTATGGAAATGCAGGCACTTCACATTCATTTTGAATGTATGGAATTCACTTTGTATCCCTTTGACTTTCAGACAGAAACACATTTTTATGTGTGCCCAGCACTCAAATCCATCCAAATCCTACAGCCAGACAATCCATCCAAAACTGATATGTGAATTGCACATGGATGGTAAAGGCTGCAAATTTGTGTGTGGTTGTGTGTGTGTCACATTGTGCAGATATCTGGTGTCCTAGGAGAGGTGTGTCAGTTCACAGCACAATGTGGAAAATCGGCATGGTAAAGCAATCAGTGGGCTTTGCTGCCCCGCAAACTAAGGCAACAGCTCGCAAAACACAAACATGCAACCACACACAGACTCACAAGTCTAATTATGCATTAAAGTTGCAATACCACAGTTTTTGACCATGCAGCAGAAACAAGCTGTGAACCCAGCACTTACATATTATTACCATTCCATTTGGAGTCGTATTTTTGGCCTCCTGATGAGTGTAAGGCAAATATTCACTCTACTTCTAGTTCTTTTTTTCATCTCAACTAACTTCTGAAAGAAATCTGACTCTTTGGCTGCAAAAAGCTCTACTAGGATCATCACCTAGTCCCAAACGATTTGGATTTCCATTATCACAATGCACTGAGCTGTGCTGAATCGCTACCAAGATGAACCATCTCTAGAGTGGGGCCAGAGCGCACCTCACCTGCCTCCAAGTGGGTAGCAGCATGTCATCCGTGATCAACCCATGACAGCCCCTCTTTCTTCCCCTCAAACACGAGAGAAAGAGATTTTTGAAAGTTAGAAAGTTCAGATCTCAGTACTTTTGTAGCTTCTAACTGAATCTCTGTCGTTTGAAGTTGAGTTACAGTCGTGCTTCGCTGTTTGTACTTAAAGATATCTGCTTTATTTTACTTTATGTTCACTTTCAGTTGTATAGGAAATGTGTTATTCCAAATAATTTGCTGATTGTGCTCCCCCATAAAAGCTTTTAAATAAGAAAACAGTGGGGGGCTTTTTTGTGAATGATTTATAAAAGAAAAGAAACATATTTATCTACTGTTTTAAGCCACTTGACTCAAGACAAGGGTCTATTAAAAATACACCTTCAAACAAGAATTTGTTATAGAAATGCAAACCCCTGTCGTGCTGGGCTGATTAGTCAAACTGAGCCAAACCAGGCCAGCACATGTGTATGTCTGCTGTTAGGTCTTGGAAACGTAGCACACAATGGGTTTATTATATTTATTTTATTGAAAACAGCTCTGTGCTGTTGAAGGTTGAAAAAAAGCAGTAGGGGTGGACCAAACCACTTTCACATAGCACAGAGTTATTGGATCCATTGTTATTTTAAAAATATTGATTATACTCACTTTATACTTATAGTATTTTCAACACTCTTCTATTGTAGGCCTAATCGTGAGGGTGCTTTTCAGTTTTCTTACAGTGACTCTGCAGCTGCCTAATCTCCATCAGAAATTGCATTGTCAGGCTAGTATCAGTATCAGTATTCACTAGTTGTTACAGACAACATATGGTCCTCATCACCCTGGAGAACAGTTGGCAGGTCTTCTTCCCAGGCTGGACAAATTAAGTAGAATTATCGCCCAGGAAAAGTTTTAGCAAGGTAGCTCTCGTTGAAGCCACTTTAAAATCACAACCTGGAGCTGTTCTTTTTGTATGTGTGCATGTGTGTGTGTGTGTGTGTGTGTAGGTGTGTGCACGTGTGTGTGTGTGCATATTGGGCTGTATGCCAGATAAGGTAGCAAATTTTTCGACTATGGATCAAAATCAGTTGCCTCATTGATCCATGTAACCTCCCACATACCCCCATAGCCATGTAGTGGTAAGAGTTACATGTATCTAGTGATGACAGGACATTCTAGAGGACACTGTGGCATGATCGTGTCGGTCTTTTACAGTTTTTTTTTACTCTCCTGTTTGTCCATGATGACCTTGTTGCTTAGGTGCCACAACTTTATTTTTTATTTTATCATCTATAGCAGTAGTTTTCAAACTTTTTGTGCCCAAGGCAACCCAAGAGGCAAGCCGAAATCGCAAGGCACACCTGCATTCATATTTGTTCAAAACAGCCTTGAAAACTAACCAAACCAATGGAGGCAACGAGTACTAGCAAATTAGCGGCAGAGCTCGTGCAGTGCTGTTGCTGGAAAGAAAATTACACGTCAATCAATCAGGGCCATTGATTGGTATGTCACATTCTAATATTTCCCATCATCATGCACCTGCACTTGCTGCCAAAACTGGGGGTTTGCTTTAACGGAAAAGAAAAAAGATTTTAAAGAACATTTTCAGGGTATAGAATTTGCCTCTGTGTTTGGAAATTAATGTGAAAGGAATGATATAGTAAATTAAAATTCCATAACAAAAAATATACAGAAATTGTATAGTATATGAGAACAATAATGTATGGTTGTCACAAAATCCCAAGACAAATAAACTTGCCTCACAGCGTGCCTCGGCACCGATATAAACCACTGATCTATAGCTTAACACTGTGATCAAAATCTGAGGCATTTTGTCTCTTCCTCCTTATTTGTCCGTTGCCAGTCACCGGCGGTCCCAGCTGTGCACCGCATGATTGCAAGGCCAGTACCTTCCTGCAGCTGAGCACAGATGTTTTTTATGTGCTTATTCATGCCCATGACAGCCCGTTGTCAAAGGTGATGGAATGCATTGGGTCTCTTTCATCTTCAGTTAAGTGAAGTCTCAGTAATGTAGGTGATATTTTTGACCAGGCCTTGATGTTTGACCAGCATGTCAATGTGTTGATCTACGACCTTTACAGCTCTGCATTGAGGCCCTGTGTTACATCACTGACTTAATGCAGTTTTATATCATAACTTGGTCATTTATATCCTCCAAATACAGGTTCAACAAACAAGCCCTGGTCAGACTTTACCACCATCTTTAAAATTCTCCTGAAAGCTGGTGTATACTGTATATGTTTTGATTATATTGGGGCTTTTTTCCTTGGCTTTGCAGCTAAGTTGAACATCCATTGCGGCAGCCTAAATATCTCAGTGTGGCTGTGGTTCTTGCAATTTCCTTCTCTCTGGTTTATGGTCCTCATGGGAACAAATCCTTTGGTGATTTCCTGACTTTCACAGGCTTGGTTTTAGTGAGAGTGTCCGTGGAAGCGACTCATCTTGAACAAACAATAGAGGTTCCTGAAGAGGTTAGCATAGATGCTGCGATAGCGTCACTTTTATCAGAACTGGACAGTATTTTTTCATCGAAAGAAGAAAGGCTGAAGGCTTTTCTCATGGTAGTGACCTTGCACGCCAGATGGTTTGTTACACAGAACTAAAGTATTCTTGCGAGATCTCATGATCTTGTGAATCCCGCTGCTTCACAAGGGAGTTCTCCTGCTACGTCATATAGTTCATTGATTTGAATGGTTGAATTTAGCCTGCGTTAGACGTGATAGATATTTCATCCAATCACTTGTGTGTGTTTTGTTTTTGTTTTTTTTTGAAAGTGCCTGCCCTTTTTCAAACAGTTTCTAAGGATGACTTCCTGGATAGTTCTGTGTAACAAAAAAAAAATACAAACATCTGGTGTGTCAGATTAATGCAGACGAGATCAACATGAAATCCTACGACTTTTTGAACAGCACCATCATCAGGTTGATGATTGTTGTTGATTTCAATTTGTCCAATACTTTGGTTCATGACCCAAATACTGCAAAATTATAATATTCTAGCTATAATATAACATTCCCATAAGCCTTAGCTGTACTTTGTGTTGGGGGCTAAATAGCAAATATTTTGGCATGCTATGGTTGGCAATTGGCTTAAAGCATTTACAGCCTCAGGGTCGGAGTTTACATATTGTAAAATGTCTATCTTACATTGGGGCATTCTACAGTACATTGTTTAAATCCAGGTTGTAGCAGCCTAAACACCTCGGTGTGCCCTCACAATAAGAGTGCTGCAGGAATGAGACCTAAAACCCAGGCATGAGTTAACATATTAGTATATTATGAGATTTTTATGTAGGGTTAATTGTTCTACAACATGAAGTATGTTGTAAATATCCCACTTGTTGATGCTGGAGCTTTACATTTCTTAAAAAAGGTGGCTAAATGAGACTATGGAGGTTGTCGGGGACATTGAACGTCATCATGCTGAACATTAATCACTTAGTGGTGGTGATGTGAAGTCACATGACCGTGATGTTGTTCGTTTCTAGCCTAGCCAAAAATCATATGGTGTTCTTTTGTGAAGATTCATATTCCTGTATGTCACAGATCTTATTTTCTGCAACAATCCAAACTCCAGTGGAAAAATCCTATTGCCTTTTTGGGGAATGAACCGGAGCAGTTCTGACTTCAAGATTAGCCAACAAAAATACATCATCCCTGCACTCTATGACAGCAATTTTAAGGTTTGTTGATTAAAAAAAAAAACATTTTAACTAAACAGCAAGAAGCATAACAAGAGGTGTTACAATACCTTTAACTTGATGTGATGGATGGGGTCTGGTGCCGCCTGTTTTGGACCCAGCACCCAACATCACTCTAAATCCTTCTCCATCATAACGTTAAAAAGATTCATGTTCAGCGTTTCTAATGCCAGAAAAGTGTTTCCTTGATGCAGGAGGAATTCAAAGTAAAGTACAAAGTTGCACTTATCTGGGCGCATCTTTTCAGCATGACCAAGTGCAGAAAAAGGAACTTTTACACTTTTAGCAATCATAATGTGTATGTTTGAATTAATGTTGTTCTTATACTGTAGGCTTCAACAGGGATTCTAGAGGCTTGACTCTCCAAGACACATGTTTTAAAGGTCTTCTGCTGTGGTCACACAATACAAGCCTTGTTCCTGATAAACATACATTTTAAAGGTGGAGTCAGTGATTTAATTGTTGAGTCTCATTCCCAGGTCATCAAATACCAATGCTTCAGGTTGGTGGTGGCTCAGACTGACCTGTGAATGAGACTCAACAATGAACTGTCTTCAGAAATTGCTTAGTCCAGTCTTACGTCTTTGTTTAAAGACGACAAAATAGCAAGTAGGACACAGTAGAACAAGGCTCTATTTCAGGCTTTCCTGCTGAGATCTTAAAGCATGTTGAGTAATGTAGGGGGCCAGGAGCTTCATTAAGTATGGTGGAGCAAGATTTTGTAATATTTCATACAAAAAGAAGATAACTATTAAATCAGCGCTAGCCTGAGTGGAGGGAGGCTCAGGCTGGAGCTCTGTGGTCAAATTCATGAGTCCTCGTTATAATCCGCCCTGCAGTGTTTTGAACACGATGGACCTTTTTCAACAGGGAAGCGTTTAAGCCAGAGAGAAGGACATTGCCAGAACCAGTGGGAGAAGAGGAAAGATTAATAAGAAATGAGATCGCTGGAATAGGGTTTAACTAGAAGACCTGAGTTAGACAATGTGGCACACTCTGAGGTGAAATGGTCAATTATTATTATTTTGCAATATAAGAAGTGCAAAAAAAATGATTTTGTACTGTACTGTACTGTCATGTGGAAAAGAAAGTAAAGCCCATCCAGGATCGTTATGTGTCATTAAAGCAGACTTAAAGCTATTTTTTAAGGAAAAAAAGCAGCATAAAACCTCTTTTATGAATAGACTAAGCATTAGTGGGTAGGCAGCAGAGGTGTCATAAATACACACATACTTTACTGAAGTAGAGTACAGATACTGGTGTAAAAAATTACTCTGGTAAAACTAGAAGTATTGATTCAACTTCTTTACTCAAGTAAAAGTGAAAAAGTACAGGACTGGAATGTTCTCAAAGTATAAAAGTAGAAAATGTCCCTCTTTGTTATGTCTTGTTATGTCTTTTTATCTTTTTAACATCTTTTTTTCATCTTTTATGTTATTTTATATCTTGTAATGTTTTTTTGTTTTTTTTTACATCTTTTTTCATCTTGTTACATCTTTTGTGTCTTTTTTGTATTGTTACATCTTGTTATGGTTTGTTATATATTTTTACGTCTTTATTGTCTTGTTATGTTTTGTATTGTATGTAAGCAAAAATGAAACCTCTGTCTCAATGGGTTTCCCTGGCTAAATAAAGGTTAATAATAATAATAATAATAATAATAATAATTATTATTATTATTATTATTATTATTGTTACATCTTTTTTTTATCTCTTTCGTCTTTTCATCCTTAATTTGTAGTTATGTCTGTCATGCATGATATGCACTGATGGATAAACCAAGGAGTACAGATACCTGAAGACTCTACAGTGCAGTAACAAAATATTTGTACTTCCTTACTTTCCACCCCTGGCAATCACTGGCGGTTTCAAACAGCACTACCAGTGTTGATTCAGCAGTAGAGATCAGGGCATATTTACTGATTGCTTGGATCCTATTTCAAACTTAATATCCAAGATTATTACTATGTGTGCCTTTTTAATTGATGCAATCTTTTACATAGTGTTTATATTGCTGTGCTCTTTGTGTACAGTAAACGGGCAAGCATCTACCATGTAATTATTTAGTTTGCCTCTCTGGGCATTTATTCAAGTAAGATAATTGGAGCCCTTGGAGATATTAGCCGACCCCTGGACTTGGACTTTAGGTACTTGATGTGTAAAGAAAAAAGAAGGATGACAATTGCTGTTTTGGAAAGTATAAAAAAGGAAAACTAGTGCCCATATTGTTGACATATATTGTTTTGTGAAAACAATTTGTGCAACCTTGGATATCACTAAGTCCAAATAGCCACATTTAGAGGTCTTTTGAGACAAACTCGACACTTACAGCAGGGCCAGATGTTATCGGTTAAAAATACACCACTTAAGGAAATCAGCATGAGAAGTCGATGGGCTATTATTTTTATCCACGGTAGTAGTTGGTCCATAAGGATGGCAATGTCAGTCAACTTAAATATCACGGTATGGATTGCAGTGAAATCTTGTACAGATAGAGTGTCCCCTGGTGAATTCTTAAGGGCTTCAGTGACTTCTCCTCCTCTAGCATCACCACGAAGATGACATTTTTGGTTATGTGTCAGATGTCTCAACAAATGTGGGATGGATCATCATGAAATTTGGCACAGATTCCCAAAGGCCCTCAAGGAGGATATTAAGGTTCCTGCGGGATGAATCCTTTAGGGATTTCCTGATTTTTCCTCTAGTGTCACCAGCAGGTTTACATGTGGTGCAGACTGAAATGTGCAGACATTCGTGTCCCCATGAGGATGATTCATAATGACTTTGGTGACCCTCTGACTTTTATAGTAACACCATCATCAGGTTAAAAGTTCAGTTTGTCCAAATAATGACCAAATACATGTAAAACTAAAAAAAAACATTCCCATGATCAGACATAGCAGTACTTTGTGTAAACAGCAAATGGTTTCTGCATACATTTTGCTCAAAGCATGCACAGCCTCAAGGAGAGTTTACATATTGTAAACCTTCTATCTTACTTTGTGCCTCTGTGTGTGTGTGTAGGTGTGTCTGTGTGTTTGTATAGAAGAAAGGCTTAGCGATTTTCTTATGATCGATGACTCCAGCTCCAATTACTGTTCTTTGTTTTGCTTTGCACTTTTGCTTATTGAGTCGCTACCCAAAGGTAAAAATCAATTTTGCATGTATTAATATTTGTTAAGCACCTTGTTTCATCACTTGAAATCAAATATGTCTCCGCAACACTATCTGCACCAAATTTCAACAATATATAAGCATTTAAAAGGAGTTATTGAAGAGAATAAAACAAAAACATTGTTCTGACGTCAATTAAAAATCCCTATGTTTTTTACACATTAGATTTGTTTCTAAAAATAAATTATCCAATGGAAAATTATTCATTTAAATGTTACAGTGAGACTGTCCTTGCTCATGTTTTATTGACAGTATTCCTGGAAAAAAAAACAGCTTCAGCTTTGGGACAGAAAACAGGAACAGAGAGATGGTATTCAAACAGTCCACAGCAGGGTGCTGCTTTATCCAACCTTTACAGCAGAAAGCCATTTCTTGCAGGCAGGGGATTTCGTTAAAGGGGTGGTGGGGTAGGAAAAAGGAAACCAAAACTAATGGGGAAGAGAGAGAACAAGACATAAACAGAGAGAGATGATAGAGGAAAGAGGGAGAGTATGAAAGCAACAAGGATGAAAACAAGACAGAAGAAAACAGGAAAATACAAGAGAGATTTAAGATACAAATGCAAAAGGAATGCTGATGGAGACACTGATTCAGTGAAGATCCCGGGGAGAGCGGGGAATGGCGAGCAGGGAGAAAAAGTGAGAGGTGAGAGGACATAGATTAGATGTGAAGGATAGAATGAAAGCAGGCAATGTGGAACGCGAGTAAAACAGAGAGAAGAGAGGAGTCAGATAGCTGGGAAGTGATAAGGAGGCAGTAAGCAGTGCAGCCAGGCATGGCTCAGAGGCCAGGAATTGGTAGTAAACATTTAGTAAGGCAGGGATGGGAGTCTGAAGGCCTTTTGAACAGTAGATTGTCTCCTCTCTCTGCTTTTGAGCAGTGCACTGAGCTGCCCTCTGCATTTTTAGGGAGTCATCTGCCAAATTGGATCGATAAGTAATTAACACTTTGGCTCTTTGCTGGCAAGTTCTCTTCCCTGCCTCCTCTGTCGCTCAGTCTTCTGCTCTGCCCTGCAGACAGCAGCACAGACAAACAGACTTGCTCACACAACCTCAAACACGCACAAAAGCGAGTAGATTTTTCAGGTATCTGTACTTTACTTGAGTATTTATTTGTTTGACAGCTTCTTACTTTTACTCCCTATATTTTAACACAAACTACTCCTGGCATTTTCAAAACAGGCTTGTTACTTTCATTTTAATGCATTTGAGGAGAGCTATGAATTATTTTCATCTCACATAATTCTGCACTGTCTTCCCAACATCAAGACTGATTTCAGTTAAACGGATGGAACAGTAACACATAGAAAAGAAGATTCCTTGTGTATCCATTGATGGGTAAAACAGATGCAAAGATAAGAAAACAACATAAGACAAAAAATGAAGTAACAAGACTAAAATGACAAGATATAACAAGATGAAAACTACATTATAAAACTTAAACAATGTAACAAGGTGAAAATAATGTGAAAGATGTAATAAAATGGAAAAAAATGGAAAAGGCGTAACAAGACAAAAACATCACAAGACAAAAATAACATAAGAAAATGAAAATGACGAAAACAACATAACATGACAAAGAAAATGTAACAAGAAAAAAAGACATAAGACTAAAACGATGCAAGACCAAAGTAATGTAAAAGACGTAAAAAGACAAAAATGACAAAAGGAAATGAAAACAACGTAACAGGATGAAAATGACGTAACAAGATGAAAACAAAGAAAGCGCCAGAAGATGACAAAGACATGAGACAAAAAACAACGTAACAAGATGAAAATGACGTAACAAGACTAAAATAATGTAACAAGACAAATATTATGTAAAAGACGAAAACGCCTTAAAGTAATACTCCACTTTGTGAGAATAAGCCACTCAGTATGTACTCACCACTATGCCGATGTGATGATGGGTGAAGATCTTCAGTTCACCAAACAATCCTGGAGTTTTAGGAGAAACAGGGTAGCAGCCTCATCCAGTACAATGGCAGTGAATGGTGACCACGGATAAAATGTTTAAAAAAGCACACAAAACAAACACAAAATGTCTCCATCCTGCTTGTGTGGTGTAATCAAAGT
>JAJHUR010074582.1:0-45324 GCA_027495735.1 Lutjanus campechanus
TGACAGCCCTACTATTTTCACATGTGAGAATGTGTCTTTTTGTTGTTGTGCAGGCAGATACGTACGTTCCAATCTGAACATGCCTCCCAGTTTGCCGCTGTGGGGAGACAAGAGAGATTATGACATGGACGCTCCTATCACTGTGTTTGGATCCACGCAGGCTCGACTAGTGGGTACGTCTCTAATATGGATCTAATGATGAACTACACCTGCTGCTGCTGTTGTTGCATTTTAGATATACATACAAGTGTGTGTTCTTTTTCAGGTGAGGCCCTACTAGAGAGTAACACAGTGTTAGACTTTGTGTACTGTTCTCCGTCTTTGCGATGTGTTCAAACTGCACAGAACATCCTGAAAGGTAAGAACATGTCACAGATCGGGGATTCTCCAACATTCACTCAATGATCCCCAAAGCGCCCATGTTTTTCTTTTACTTTTAAGATGAGCTCTGATGGATTGTGTTTGTGTAAAACAGGTCTGCAGCAGGACGGTAAGATGAAGGTGCGAATAGAACCGGGGCTTTTTGAATGGACCAAGTGGGTTTCTGGGAGCTCTCTTCCTGCGTGGATACCTCCCACTGACCTGGCTGCAGCCCACTTCAGTGTGGACACAACATACAGGTGATACAAACAACTCAGGGCAAAATAAACCTTGTGCAATTAAGTTCTTTTAATGTGTCATTAGTCATGGAAATGTGTTTGTCATCTGCAAAAACTCTCATCTTTTTTTATACAAAATGATCCGTAGGTATTCATGCATCATGGAATGATGACTCAGTATTTCCAGTGATCTGATTGGTCAGTGGGAGGGATGTTTTGATCTCATTCTCTGAGGTTTTAACCTGCACTGAAGCAGGTTAGCCATGCAGCATGTGTTACCATGGTGATCTAACCTGGTTAAAAGTGAGCCAGTTTAGCAATTTCAGAAAATCCGATTTACGTCCAAAGACAGATGGCTAACCCGCTAACCTCGCTCCATGATCGAGACCCCTGATCATTAACTGTGGGCTTTTTTTTTTATTATATTGTCTTTCTCTGTTTGCATCTCTAATGTATAGAAACAGAACAGTGGAACAGCCTGAGGTGAAATCCTTGAAGTGCTGCCCAGTTCTTCTGCCCACACAAACACGCAGCCTCTGTGTGAATAGTGTGATGATTCACAAAGTATTTAACACAAACAAACAAATGTGTGCCAGAGGATATTAAGCATGAGTAGAAATAAAGGCTTCCTCCTGAGATTCTACCTAGAATCGTTTGCTTCTGAAGAACCCTCTTGTGAAGGGTTTGAAAATGGTTCTCGCTTTAAGAACGGTTTTCATCTGAAAAACACTTTTGAAATCCTTGAGGAACTCTTGGTGTCAAGGATTCTTTGTAGCATAAAAAGGTTTTTAGTAGACCCCCCTGGGTGGGTTCTAGATAAAACCACTGGAATAAAAAAAAAAGGTACCTGCCAGAACCCTCTTGGTGGTTTCTAGATAAAACGCTTAAAATGTTAAAAGGTTCTCAGTAGAACCCCCTGAGTGTGTTCAAGATAAAACCCTTGAAATCTAAAAAGGTTCTCAGTAGAGCCATCTTTGTGAGTTCTAGATAAAACACTTGGTATATAAAAAGGTTCTCGCTAGAACCATATTCGTGCCTTCTCGATAAAACAGTTGGAATCTACAATGGTTCTCTGTAAAACCATATTTGTGGGTTCTAGATAAAACGCTTGGAATCTAGATAGGTTCTCGGTAGAACCATATTAGTGGGATCTAGATAAAACACTTTGTGTATAAAAAAGATACTCAGTAGAACCCCCTGAGTTTGGAACTGTATTAGACAGAACCCGCAGAGAGGGTTCTCGTGGAACCATTACACTGTAGAAGAGTTTCTTTGTAGAACCTCTCGTAGGGTGTTCTGGGTGAAACTTTGCACGGATGGTTCTAGGTATGACCCTCTATGCTTTATGCTAACTTTATGAAAGGATTCCATGTGAAACCTTATAAAAGGTTCTACCATGAACCAAAAAGGGTTATCCTATGGGAACAAGCTGAAGAACCCTGTATAGTTCTAGTTAGCACCTTTATTTCTAAGATGGATTGCATTTGCAGCAGCTGCATTTGTACACGTGTATATAGACTGTATCTTTTGTGTATATACAGAATGTATTTGTAGAGTTTACATGCACTACCTGCAGCTGTAGCTCTTCCTGCCCTGCAGTCATCCTCCTTTTCAGCTCTGTAGTACTGAAGTGTTTGTAGATGGCTTTTATTTGTGTGTTTAATCTTTTTCAGTGACATTATCAGCCCCAAACCACAGCACAACACTTCCAACAAAAGCCTCCACTCAAAGACACTCAACAGAACTAAACCTCTCATCTTTACTTCAATAGAACAGTTGCCTCACAGCTCTTGTACGTGCCAGTGGTTTTCTAATTCTTCATATTTGTCTCCATACAGACCTCTGATCCCCATCAGCAAGCTCACTGTGTCTGAGCCGTACGAGACCTACATGAGCCGGAGCTACCAAGTGACCAAAGATATCCTGTCAGACTGCAAAAACACTGGTAAGAGCGTCTGGAAGAGCTTTTGTTGAGTCTGTGTAGGTGAACTTTTGCTTTTTATTGTTTGTTCACTGCTGATGTTGCATCCTGCCTGGGTTTCCACTCTCTCCGTAGGAAACAACGTGCTGATTGTAGCCCACGCGTCTTCCTTAGAGGCCTGCACACGCCAGCTGCAGGGCCGCGGCCCACAGAGCGCCAAGGACTTCATCCAAGTAGTCCGAAAGGTCTGTTCATCTTTTTCTTTTTCTTTTTTTTTCATCTAGTCCATCTGATTTTTTGACTTTTATACATCCCACTTTTCTATTCATCCTTCATTACTTCCATCTGGTTTCCTCTGTTCCTCTCCCTCTGCCCATTGTGGCTCCATGTAAAGCCCCTTTTACACTGGACGAAAAACCCACCAACATCCGCTAACATCTGGCTCTTTTCTTCAATCGAAAAGAATACAGTCGAGAGCCGCTTCGGGGTTAAATGACTTTTCAGTTATGACAGGCATTTATTGTCTCCAGCTCCAATCAGCAGTGATGTAAATACAAGATATTCTCAGCACTTTTCAGTGGAGGCAATTTGTTTGGTTCCACCCAGCACAACAGTTTTCACCTGCTTGATGGTGTGTATTTACTTAGTGATAAAATACTTGTATTAAGTCAAGTGGCTGAATGGTTGCCAAACATTTTACTTCGTATAAATTCTTCACAATAAAATCCCACGTTATTTTGTTATCTGAAGAAGTTTAGTACGAAGCAGCGAAGTAGCGTTTTCATTAGCGAG
Source organism: Lutjanus campechanus (assembly GCA_027495735.1). Taxonomy (NCBI): domain Eukaryota; kingdom Metazoa; phylum Chordata; class Actinopteri; order Lutjaniformes; family Lutjanidae; genus Lutjanus; species Lutjanus campechanus. The sequence continues at coordinate 3,313 of JAJHUR010074582.1, forward strand.
CATTAGCAAGCGAACATGAAACAGTTAAGTGAGGCTCACATCTGAAAGTACAAACGGCGACACAGAAGAGAAACTAAACCTCAGGCCACAGAAATTAATCTGGAACCTACAAAAGTACTGAGAGTACTGAATGCACAGACACTTTTAAAAACCCTCTTTCTCTCTGTTCTCCTGCGCACACATGAGCTGTGTCTCAGCACACATCATAAAAAGAAACAGAAAGGCAAACAGGCCTTCTGGCAATGGGAAAAGGGTCAATCACCCGTTTTTAGCAGGTTTACATGCGTTTAACTCAAACATACATGCTACATTTCATGTAAAACAGTATAAGATTTTAGGAATCCATGTGTCTAAATGAAGGAAGAGAAAAAGGTCAAATCAAGTTGTTCGAATGTAAAGGTTTTTGTTTTTATCCACCTGACCAGTGGACTGACATCTTCACATTAAAGGTACTTTTAGAGAATCTTTAGCATAAAAGAAAAACCTCCCACAAACAAGTTTGGATACTTGGATACTGTTTTATCATTTACTGGCTTAAAAGAGGAAAAAAAGACAATTTTGCATCACCACACTGTATGAAATAAACGATAAGTTTGGCATCAGTCTGAATTAATGTGTTACAACATAAAAGTTAGGGTTTAGACAGCTACAACTCTATTGAAGACATTTTTTCTACCATTTTAAGAACATATTACATTTAGTCTCACATTCCACCCGGTCCAGTCCGACCGCTCTGACTTGACTTGGAGGCGACTGGGGACTTGCTTGTTCAGAACTAATGACGTAATGTTTGTGGTGTTTGTGGATTCCTTCCAGACTAAACTTCCTCTTCAGATAACAGTTCTTTGTTGGGTCGCTCATTAGTGGGAAACTGGGGTTGAAAGCTTTTGTTATTCAGGTCAGTGAAGATTCAGTGTTTGTTCCTTTTTTTTATTTTGACAAACAAACACAACATTTCTATGCAAGAAATTAAATGCCTGAGATACAACAAGTGAAATGCAATAGGTGCTGTCAGATGCATACATATTTCTTTTTTTATGTTTTCATTGAGTCATAATTAGATTAAAAAACATGTTGAAAGGACAATTATTTAGCTTTTTTCTTTAATAATTAATTGGTTTTTTTTTGTTTTTTTTTGTGTGCTATATTGGCCGAGAAAGCTGAGGTCTCCTGCTGCAAAATCTGTTCTTCTTCCTGCATTTAGTGATGTCAGAGTGATGTCATTGGTGTGAAGGAAGAACTACAGGATGTTTCAGTTTGGGTTTCTAGTTTCCACCTCTGTGTAGCCAGCAGTTGTGCTAGATGAACGTTTTTGTCCCCTACTTCTATGTTTTGGCCAACAAAGTAAAAGCTACTGGCCAGGCTGGTAATACATGGCAACATAGGCGTGAGCATTAGAAGCTCGCGCGCCGATGCATGCTGGTACATGTAGGCACTGCTGAGAACTCAACTGTCTTGGTCAATACAGCAGCACCGAGGAATTTGTTGCTTCAATCGACCACATTTACCATCAACACTGACTGGATGTCCACATTAAAAGTGCTGAATTTTCCCTTAAACGTTGAACCCTGATTAATTATCAAATAAAATAGAGCTTTCAGATAAATATAGTGGAGTAAAAAGTACAATATTCCTATCTGAAATGTAGCGAAGTAGAAACGTAGTATCATGAAGTATGATGAAATTGAAGCACTTAAGTACAGAACTTAAGTAAATGTGTCAGCTTAAAATATATGAAATATACTTAGACTTTCATCTAAAAAACAGATATTTTAGAATCATTGTCTTCAGAAAGCAACATGATAAAGCCTTAACATATTTCCTTATGACATTTTTGATTCCTTATGACATGACTATATATATGTTTTTATCATTATTACTGTATTTTCAAGAGGAGTGGTGGAACTTGTCAAATTTACCAACAAAGTGTGATCTGAAAAAGAGGCCTTTCCATCCTGATGGAATTTAATTCTGGGAAAAATACATTATAATGACCAAATGTTGACGCATTTAACATGAAGCTAAGTAACATGAAACAATGTTAGTGTTCATGCCACAAGATGGCTGCAGAGTGCAAAAAGTCAGACGAGCCACCATGACACAGAACAGCCTCATGGACATAATGCAACAGTCAAGTTCACAAAAACAAAATAATTGTCATTTATTTGCAGATTTTATCAGTAAAGCTGCTTTTTCAACTATATTGTCCTCACCTGTGGTACTTTATCTTCCACAGAAAAAGAAAAAATGGATCAGTATTACATTATAATGTGAAAAGTTTATTGTTATAACTTGATGTTTTTCATGTTATCATGACATACAATATAAAAGTATCATGTTATAACAAGAAGCTTTCCTTGTCATGGCAATATCTTGTTAAAGCTTGAGACATCTAAACTGTTATTGTTGTGTAATGTACAGTGAGCAGGTCATTATTGTTACAATAATGTCAAGCTCACTGTACATTAACTCACTTATTACATGGTTACGTACCAAAATAAATCAATAAATTGACACAAAATATTGATTCCAAAAAGGATTTTGTTGATTTAAAATGATTTTATTGTCCCCCCAGAGTCTATGATCTGAACTGTGTCCATAACAACAGCCTGTTCTTCATAGCAACGTTCTATATATACATAGCAACCGTCTGCTATAAAGAAATAACAGATCTTAGAATACTGTAATCGACCAATCAGAATCGAGTAACTTTCATGGCTTTGACAAAGCTATGTAATAATTATTTTTGAATCAATAAACTCATTTTTAAATCAATATTTTGTGTCAAATTATTGATTGTTTTTGTTAAGTAAGTGTAATAAGTGGGATAATGTACAGTGAACAGGTCATTATTGTGAAATAAACCCCTTCAGGATGAATCTACACCCCTCTGTCATCACCCTGTTGGGGTTTATTTCACAATAATGACCTGCTCACTGTACATTATCCCTGTAACATATATTGTTGTAACGTGACACATTTATCACATTTTTATTACATAATAATGACATACTGATCAGTTTTTTTCTTTTTCAGACAATATGCTTCATCATGTACTCATCTTTAAAACTGTTAACTCCTGTGTTTGGTCCTCAGATCCCGTACCTGGGCTTCTGCTCCTGCGAGGAGCAGGGCGACACGGGGGTGTGGCAGTTAGTGGACCCTCCCATCCTCCCCCTCACACACGGACCAAACCACAGCTTTGACTGGAGGGAGACGCTCCTGCAGGAATGACGTCCGTCCGCTCCGAACTCCGCCCGACCTGATCATACTGTTCTCCCACAGACAGCGGTAACAAGTTACAGACCAGTGCCCCCGAAAACACTGGAACCTTTCTCTATTCAGCCTCTTCGCACAGCGGTGACGTCAGAGGAAGCTTCCTGCCTGAAGATGAGGAGCCCCCAGGAGACCCACCCGCTGAATAGCTGCTGTCCTGACTGCATCCCTCTGAGGCTGCTCGCAACAAATGTCCACGCTCAGATTTCATTGTTTTATTGTTTTTCTTGCAAGAATGAGGGAGACGTTAGTGTGGGCAGTGAGTGGGAGAGCTCTCACTGAAATCCAGCTGGATGATGTGTCGATATTCTCTTCACAGTCTCAGAAAATTTTGTGAAATGAGCATGTTTTATGACAGCGTGCTCTGTTGATTATTAATATTAATGAATGTATTACATGAAGTACACAGGGTAGTAGTGTGGCACTGAAGTAATGCCACAGAAAGCAAAAAAGAAAAAGTTTAGCTACTTTTATTTTCAGCTGGATAAGTTTCAAGTTTCTAGTTTATTTTATTTGGTCATACTTTATAATAACCATTAATAAATGGTAAACTGATTTAGATTGATTTATTAATGATTGCTGTTATAAAGTGTTACCTCTCATTTTCACACAAAAAAAAATTTTGAAAGCTGAAAGGTTTTAGTTCCCTAAATATGAGCAGTAGAACCCTAATGTCAGCAGAAAGTGGTTTACTTCCCCAAACTTAATGTTAGCTAACGTTTAACATTAGCTCTGTCCAACATCACTCCCTCGTTTAGTTATTCACTACAATGATCAAATCCAAAGCATTGCATTATAGAAATGTTATCAAAATATGCGCTCATGCATATAAGCAAATTTTTGAGGGCACTGAATAGTGATTTAATTTTACAATTTAGACACTCAAAAGTGCACCAGACGGTAAATAGTCATTTCAGAGACAACCTTTGGATGTGACAAATGTTTGCTTTAGGTTTAACCTTGAATGGGCAATATATTGATACGATACTGACGGTGATATGAGAGTAGATGTCATCTTAGATTTCTGATATTGTTATATGGTCATATGGCAGGAAGTGTAAAATTACAGTAAAATGATGTCATTTCCTGAGCTGACCAGACTGTTCTCATCTCATTGTGCTCATATTTTGCAATATTGTTGCAATTTTGATATTATGGTATTTGGTCAAACATATTATGACATAGTATTTGATATGTCCATCTTGCCCAGCCTGAGGGCGTCTTATTTCAGTTAAAATGTTCAATATTAACATATATATTGTAGAATTGCCTAAAAAATTGAGATATTAATTGTAAGCCATATTGCCCAGTCCAAGGTTTAGTGTGTGTCATCATCGTGCAAACAAGAAAAATGTCAAATGTTAACATGCTAACATTAGCATGTCTCAGCTGTAGTCTGAGCTGAATTCCAGCGTAGCGGCCACATTTGTTGAAACACGTATACACGTCAAAATTTGGCAACTAACCAAAAACCCATCCAAAAACCACTTCCACTTTGAAACAAAGGAATCAAAGGTGCAAAAATCCTCATACTCATTTAGGTCTCAGGACTCATTCCTGCAGCTCTCTGTTGTTCCTTCATCCAACACTTTATTTTCTAGTGTGTAATGCACGTTACAGCCTCAGTGGGGTGCCAGAGTGGCTGCAGACTTTCAGTTGTGTGAAAAAGTGGCAGTTGCAGGCTGCTTTTAGGCAGCGTTTGAATTACTCAGTGGCTTTCAGGGGAACCCGTTTTCCCAGTGCGCACTGCTACTAAACATTCTAATGCACTCGCATACATGGAAGTGTGCAGCAGCGCTGTCGGTTGCAGGGTTACTGCAGAAAACATTCTGCTGTTAATACTCCAGATGATCAATAATGTCACAAATAGACACGCAACACTGGCGCACTTTACTGTTAGAAGAAGTATAAGCTGTGACACAAAAGTGGACGATACTTTAGAGCGTTCCCCTAAATGAATCTTTCAGTGGAGCAAATGTTCTTTTCAGGGGAGCCGAGCTCCACTTAGCTTCCCCGTAATTTGGGACTGTGCTTTCAGGGGAATGCTGGCACACTTTGGGAAACAGCAAGTAAATCAGTCAGTCAGACTAAACAGTGTCTGATTTGCATTTGAGTTTGTGCTTATTTCACAAAATTGAATGAGGCTGTCGAGAATTTGTCACAAGAGTGTTGTGTCGTACCAGTACTGCTGTCCTGCAGCATTTCCACTTCACCAACAAGTACACACGAGCTCAGATTGGACCACCAAGCTCCTGACCAGGATTAAACAGATGTTATTGATTGTTTTGGTTTGTTTTTTTTGTTTTTGTTTTTTCAGGGGGTGTTCATCCTTTGTCCTGCTTGCTCACTCCAGCGGCTGAGGGGAAACAAATCAGCGCTGGCTTCAAGTCTCCATCGGGGACTTTCCTGATGCTCCCCCACATTAAGTGGCTCCACATTGTTTCTTTTCTTTAATCCACATGTAGCACATCCAGTACAGCAGCGTCCTCTACCATTCATGTCGTGTATGTACAAATGAAACAACCGCAACTATTAACAGCACAACCTGCACTATTGACAATCAGACAGTAGCTTCTTGATTCTGGTCCAGCGCATTTTTAGTGTGCGTCTGTTTAAAGTTGTTCGAGGGTTCAGAGTAGCTGTAAATAATCATATTTTGAGAAATAAGTCTTCCAGTTTTTATTTATTTATAAACTTTCCTTTCAGATGCTAAAAGCAAAAATATTAAATATTTAAAAAAAAAAAAATGAAGATCATTACTTTTAACAGCATGCAAGAATTTCTGCTCTGTATCTCAGGTGTTGACTGCATCGAAGACATGCGTATATGCAGCTTTGACAAGTGTCCCGTTGACTGTGTTGTGAGTGCCTCTTGGAATTAAAGTGATGTCTCCTGATGTACTGACTGCCCACTCGTAGCTCCAGAACGAGACGCTGCGAGCTACGTCGCCTGTAAACTGAAATGTAGTGTTCGCTCAGGCTGATACTTGACACGCATCACACATGTAGCTTATGAAGACAGATCAGAAAAGCTGCATGTTTTGAACTGATCTTAAGACCGTTCTCGTCAGAGACCCGTGTGCGAATCTGTCTTTCAACATTTTGGAGCCTTTGGGAGATATTTTATAGCTTGGTGAAGTGACAGTTATCCTTCCACATGCTTTCTGAGGGGCGTGTTCATTGTTCCAAGTCTCTAAAACCTCTGTAGTCTGGAAAAATGTCCCATTTGTCCAGCCAGTTATAGGCAGCTGTCCCCAAAACAAAAACCTGCTGCTCTGAGGGACCATTGTTCAGAAAATACAATCTCTCCCTGGAGTTTTTGTCTTCATCAACCGTCAGGTGACCTCTGTCATCATGGCAACAGTAGTCAGGTGGCCTTCGTCGTCAATTAGTCTACAAGTAAGAAAACACAATTCATTCATTTATAAGGTTACATATTTTCTGAAAAAACAAAAAACAAAAAAACCAGACTCGATTAATCAATTAGTTTTGTCCACAGCCCAAAGATATTCAGTTTACTGTCAGAGAGGAGTAAAGAAACCGAAAAATATTCACCTTCAGGAAGCTGACATCAGAGAATGTGATGTTTTTTTTCTGCTCAAACTAATAAATCGATTATTGAAATAGTTGGTGATTAATGTAATCATCGATTTATTGATTAATTGTTGCAGCTCCACTAATAATCCTTCAATAAACAAATTGTATTTTTAAAGGAGCAATATGTAAGATCTAAGGGTTCAAAAATGAGTACTGCTAGATGTTGCTAGCTAGCTGCTAGTTGCTATAACTTTTGGGAAAACAGGATACGTCAGAGATTGAGGAAAACAACTCCCATGATCCCACGCTACTGTACGACGTCATCACACTACGTCTTTTGTTATTGTTTTAATGTGAGAGAGCCCCCTAGAGGCAGAAATTACATACTGTGTTACGTAGAGCAGTTGGGAGCAATGGGTCTTTGTTTTCAGGACAATGGGACATTTTTTTTGGACTTTTGGGATTTTTGGAATAATGGGTCACTGAAACAATGGCATGGAACTCTTTCTAAAGTCATGTGGTGGAAACGCATTCAGTGTGCTTCAAAACAACTCTCATACATACATACAAGTTTCAACTGTTGTCAGCAAAACTTTACCCCAAAACCACACCCATCTTGCCAGCTTACACCAGAAAGTGTAGCCATGACGGAGAACCAACCAAATCCGACCCTGTACAGCAGTTTAGTTGTTCCACTAAAAGAATTCTGGAGCAGATTTTGGTAATTTCACTGAAAAATAAAAGACAGATAAGATCAATTTTGACACACAGTCTTCCGTTTTATTGTGGTGGGTCCTGTGTACACCGCTGACTCCTTTTAGGCCAATAAATCCTGAAACATTGTAAACCTTTCATGTAGATGTAACGTGACGTTCATATCTGTAATGCCTGTGACATGCAGTAATATGTTGTGATGTGAGGTTCTGATGTTATGAAAGGAACCCTCACTATGTTGAGTCACACAAGCGCTGAGCTGTGTTCAAAACGGACAAACTCATTCAGGAATAAAAAGGCAACATCGACTCAGAAAACATCACGATGAACAATATTCATTTCCTGAGACATCAGACATTTGATTTAATGCTTGTGTTGATCTTGACATCTTCCTGTTTCTTTGCTCTGCAAACCGTCACCAGTAATATTGTTGAATGCAGTGAAATTGCTCGATTGCTGTGCAGACATACTTGCCAACCTTGAGATATCAGAAATGTGAGGATTTTGAAACCAAAGTGGAGGGTCTGGGCAAGTTTCTTAGACCTTATTTTCTGCATTCTGGTGCCTTTTAAGAAAGGAAATAACAGAATAATAAGTAACGTGCACATTATTTGGCAAAGATATGCCAATTATTTGCTGGAGAACACAATGGGACCACAGCGTTCAGCCTTAACTAGTCGTCTAATTTCAAATTTGATTACAATAACACAGAAAATAAATATTTTACATATGTTTGTTAAGGGTATATTAATTGAACCTGACACGCCAGATGATTTTGTTACACAGAACCATCCTGAGAAGTCGTCCTTCGAAACTGTTTGGAAAAGGGCGGGCACTTTCAAACAGCACTTGGCAGGAGATTGGATGAACCATCTGGCTAACTTCGACCAATCAGATCAACCATCAAGAAGAGCTGTCAATGCCGTTCTTTACTCTTATTTCAATGAAGAAATACTCTCCAGTTCTGATATAACTTGAAGCTTGTCGAGATGGATTCCTGTGTGATCGCGCACTCTCGAAAATCCAATAATTTAATATAATTAGGCTAAAATGTTCCCCTTTCCTTTAGAACTTAACATAAGAAAAAAAAAGTGTAAAGATTTGTCATGAAATGGGAGAAATGTGGGAATCTCCGGGGAAAATCTGGAGGGTTGGCAAGTATGTGTGCAACTGCTGCAAAAGCTTTGCTGATGCAGGGAGGCAGTGATGCCGCTGTTGAGGGGAGAAATGCACTGCTAATACAGAAATGTGAATTAAATGTCATTTTTATCACGCAACATACTGAAGCAGCGTATCAGAGAGTCACAAAGAGCACGTGTTTCTGTGAAATGATGCATTATTTGTAGAGTGAGACAGCAGAAGAAGAAGAAAGACACACGAAGGAACCATAGAGGAAGAAGCCATGTTGTTCCTGTATTCTTTATTTATTGTCTGAACATATCACCAAACGTGTACAGCAGTTAACTTAAAGTTACTTCGTTTGAAATCATTTGTAATTTAAGATGAAGGTGCGTCTGTAGGCTCCATGTAGATTTTATTTTAGTTCTGAATGTATCTTCTGTTGTGTTTGTGAAACATTGAGTTACAATGTAAAAAGCTGTCCTTTTTAAACAGCTCTAATATTTTCATATTTTTAATACTCGGGAGGGAGAGTAAGTAACATGTCGGTGTGTGATCTGTGGTTGATGGTGATCGTTTGCGGTTTGCTTTTGTTCTGATTGGACATGAAATACAAGCATCGTTTTTTCTACATAGCAATAACAATATGAAACAACAGGTGTGCAATGTTACTATTCATCCGTGTGGTTTGCAACTACACTGCAAATCCTGTAAAGGACTACAAACCTAATAAACTTCTACATCCTTCTGTTTGTTTGGTTTGGTTTTGTTCTGCGAGTGTGTCCAGAGTGTAAGCTGCGATAAATGATAGCTGACAAGTGAATACTTTTTATATGCAACATTGGTGATTTTTAGTTGAAGGTTTGATAATACCACAAAGTCTAAACAAGGAAGTTTTTCTTGATTTTTGACGTTTTTAGCATGAATAAAAAGTTTTTTAAGTGAGCAAGTGAGTGATTAAAGGGATAGTTCACCCAAAAATGAAAAATTCAGTCATTATCTACTCATCCTCATGTGTAATTGAGGGCCAGGGTTGTTTTTTGTTTTGTATTTTTGTTAGTCCACAAAACACTGCTGGAGTTTCACAGGAAAACTGCTGCAGAATCTACCAAACAGTTTAAGGGCTGTCTCTTATACACATCTAGATGTGTATAAGAGACAGGCTCAACACAGCTGATACAGCCCACACACACACACACAGTTGTGTGGAAGGTAGAGGTTGTGTGTCACTATTATAATGATTACACTGTTTGCAGAGTGTGCGATCACTCAGAGGTGGGAAGTAATGACGCACAAATGCTTCTTTTTGTACTTTTTTCAGGCATCTGTACTTTGAGTTTTATTTTTTCTGACAACTTTCTGCTTCTACTCCCTACATATAGACAAATATTTGTACTTTCTTCTCTGTACATTTTCAAAATGGGCTTGTTACGTCTGTTTTAATGCATTTGAGGGGAATTGTTAGGAATTATTTTTGATTTGCCAATACAAAAAGGTGTAACAAGTTAAAAATTACATAAAATGAAAACAACATATACATAAAAAAACAAAAACAGCATAAACCAAAAAAACTAAAAGACGTAACAAGACTTAACAAAAAAAAAACAACGAAAACAATACAATAATATAAGACAAAAATTACATAAAAGATGTAACAAGATGGAAAAGCAACATAACAATACATGACAAGACAAAAATGACATAAAGATGTAGCAACACGTAACAATATGAAAATGACCTCACAAGATGTAACAAGACAAAAATGATGTAAAAGACAAAACAAGGTGAAAATAACGTAACAAGATAAAAGATGTAACAGGCATAACAAGACAAAAATGATATAAAAGGTGTGACACGCTACAGAGAGGGAGACTCGACTGAGGAGGAAAGGTGAGGCTCAGTTAGATTTGCACAGAAACAGTCAGTAGAAATGTCCTTCAGAGGACGACTTTTTACTTTTATACTTTGAGGACATTTCAGAGCCTGTGGCTTTTCACTTATACTTCAATAAAGAAGCTGAATCAGTACTTCAACTTTTACCAGAGTCTTTTTTTATACAAGTATCTGTCCTCCTCTGCACTCTTTAATACTTTTCAGTATTTAATGTATGCATGGCCTACACAGTCTCTCATTTGTGATCATCATTACAGTTTGTGATTTGCTATATTGACTGTGTTACAGAAGCTATGCAGTTGAGGGTCTGTCGGCCAACATCAGACGCAACATCTCCGTCACATCCAGCCTTCTGAGATACTGTATATATCTGTCAGGAAGCATGATGCGTGAATATATTTTGTTTTATTTGATTTATTTCTTTTTATTGTTTCATCTCATATGAATCTCTTACTATCTTTGGAATGGTGACCCTGTCACCGAGTTCCATTTTGTTGATTGGTTGTTAACATTCAAATTGAAATGTTTAAATTTAAAAACACCTCTCCTGAGATATTATATTTCAGGTAACAACAACCTGCAGGAAGCTCCCAACATGAAGAGTCAAACCATGCAAGAAGATGATCCTGGTGAATTAAAAATCATTTAAAGTTTGGTGGCAGGTAGGGATTTTGGTCATTTGCAGAAACTTCATTTCACTGTATATGTTGTCTTTGTGTGACTGTGTCATAAATTAGGAGTGAATATCACATGATGTTGCAAACTGTTGAGGAGGATGTGGAGCGTCTGAAATGGCCCATAGCTCCAGACGGCTACATCCCCAACTCTGTGATCCGGAGCTGGAGGAGGAGGGGAAAGGACGGTGTGGAGAAGATGATGACAGAAAAGGAGGACGAGAAAATTAGACCGAGACAGTCGGAGCTGTACTACGACTTCGACACTCTGCATTACCGGGTGATGATATTTGATCTGGGAGACATGCCTGAGGAGCCTGAAGAAGAAGAAGAAGAAGAAGAAGTCTATTCACCGTACAAGTCAAGGAAGAATGTGAAGTTCCCGTAAGTGTTACACCTGAATAATGGTTGGAAACTTCTTATATGGAAGTTATACAAATCTCTACAGCCTGGGAACCAGACAAATCTGCTGAGCTCATCGTTTCATTTGCTCTCGCATAGACATCTGGGCCCTGTTCCACTAATTCCACCTGCACTGGATTCGATTAGTCCCAGACATTTATTTATGCTACGTTTACATGGAACTCATAGTTCCAACATGAGACGTCATGTATATCATGGGTCTTCAACAGGAGGTCCATGACCCCTTGGGGGTCCTCAGAGTTACCACATGGGGGTCCATCAAATTATTGCGATAATTTTTTTTTTTTCCAATATTAAAAATATGACTGGAAATACACGTTAACATTAATCCAACATTTTATTAGCAAAGATAAAAAGTCCTATTCCTAATGAAAGCCCTGAACATTTAATTTACACAACACTGACAAAAGCTAGCTAACCTACCAAAACACTGTGCGGCAAGTATCAACGAAAGTGAACTAGTTAACTTTGTATTATTGAAACAAGCACGGTACAATTAATGACAATATTATCAAATTCACAATATGGCCGAGTCGCAGAACCAGAACCAAATCTAAAACGTTTTGAAAAATGTATTATTATGAATTACAGTGAAGTTCTGTGGAGCTGCAGAGATGACCTGACCTTTTTTTTTCCAATAAAAAATCAAACTGTAATGCAAAAATGATTATTCCCACTAACTGTATCGCATTTTGCAAATGCAATTTCAGCCAAAATAATCCCAATATTATATATATTATATATAATATTATTATAATTCTGTTTTTACCTGATTGTGCAGCCCTGATTGAAACACACTGGCCAGTCAGCTGCATTATTGTCCTCAAGTGTTCTCACACTCTTGTGAGCTACAGTAGCTTCAGCTAAGGGATCCATGGCCTAAATACATCAGTTACACCCCTGCTATATGCGACTCGTGAAATTTTAGCTTTTGGAAATTTTCAGTTTTTCGAGGTTGTGGATACCACAAGATTCATATGGGCTCATACTGAGGTCTCAAATGCAGCATTAATCTGGGGTCCAGATTTGAAAAGTCACACGTCACAAGTCTCGCTGCTCTGATTGGTTGTAGGTCCGTCTAATTTTGGCCTGCGTGTCTTGAAACCAAAAACAAACTGAGAGGTTCCTAATTCACATTTGTGATCAGTCCGGTGATGACAGGCTAACAAATCCCCATACCGATCTGTGAATTTACACTCTTAAAACATTTCTTTCAGACCGAAGTCCTGTCAGAAAAATGAACATAAACTGCAGAGAGAGCTGAGCGAAGACCTGCAGCCTCCTGATGAGGTCATCATACATCCACTGCAGTGTCCCTCTGTGCCAAATATCCACACAACATCCGGTGTCACTGGTAAAGGTGCAGCAAAAAAAGTTGGCATTTCAGATGTTTATTTCAGCCTGTATAACTGAAAATGTAATTTTTTTCTTTTTTCTTTTGCTACATGTTTTTTTTTTTTCAGTGGAAAGTCCTGCTGCTGCTGATCATGTCCATGAATGTGAAAGGCGATCTGATCAGCCCAGATTTCTCGTCTCTACAGAGCATCCAGTCGTCACTGCTCTACAACATATAGGACAGAAGTGCCAGGTAGTGATTCTTGGGTCGTTTAATTAATGCAAACTTTTTCAGAAGTATTTTTAGAAGAATGCTTAGTAGCTTTCTTTTCCAGAATCTAGATGAGAAGATCCACACATCTCACCTCTTATCTGTACAGTAAACAGGCAACACACACATTTGGAGAAAGGATGTTAATCATCAATCATTAATTAATTAATTGCAACTAAGAATTTAACCAATTAAAAATGTATTCATGGATATTTACTCAGTAGTCATGGCAGTAGTTTGCACATCATTCGACATTGTTTTGTCTGACAGAGCCATTTGTGGAGTAAGAACAATTAAACTTAAGACTTAAAATGAGAAAAAAAAGTGACAAAAAAAACATGCTTTGTATCTAATAATTAATGATTAACTGATTGATTTATTGAATAATGATTCTTAGCATTTTCAACTATTGGTTAAGGAAACTGCAAGCCAAGTTTGGAAAGGTGACTGTGACATCAACAGTTAGAAGTAACTAATACTGTGAGTGCTGTTTGAGATTAATACTTTGTACTTTTACTTAAGTATTTTTTAACTTTACCTGTAATTAAGTAATATGTTAGCAATGTGACAGTACTTGCACTTTGGTACAGATTTTCAGTGCTCTTTCCATCACTGTCACTGCTGCCTGACAGTAGAAATAAATATGGAATATCTTGTAACCTTGATCCCTGGCTATTCTTAATATAAGAATTGCTTTTTAAAAATAATATTTATTAACATAATAAAAATCCTGAATGTCATGGTGGCAGGTGACCAGATTTTTTTTACCTGTCACAGACAGGTACAATACTCTGTATTTGACAGATGGCAGCTGCTCAGCTTCATATTTACATGACAGTAGTATTTTCACTGAGTGAGAGAACACTCTCCTCTTTAACAAATAACTGTGATGAAATTACAGCCAGCTAGATGTTGGGTAAAACTGGTGCAAGAGATTGGAGTCTAAAAGCATGTAAAAACAACAATGTGTGTTTGTGTGTTATGTGATAAATAAAAGTGACACAGTCTGCCCTGTCTCTTATACACATCTAGATGTGTATAAGAGACAGGCTATATGCGACTCGCGAAATTTTAGCTTTTGGAAATTTTCAGTTTTTCGAGGTTGTGGATACCACAAGATTCATATGGGCTCATACTGAGGTCTCAAATGCAGCATTAATCTGGGGTCCAGATTTGAAAAGTCACACGTCACAAGTCTCACTGTTCTGATTGGTTGTAGGTCCATCTAATTTTGGCCTGCGTGTCTTGAAACCAAAAACAAACTGAGAGGTTCCTAATTCACATTTGTGATCAGTCCGGTGATGACAGGCTAACAAATCCCCATACCGATCTGTGAATTTAAACTCTTAAAACATTTCTTTCAGACCGAAGTCCTGTCAGAAAAATGAACATAAACTGCAGAGAGAGCCGAGCGAAGACCTGCAGCCTCCTGATGAGGTCATCATACATCCACTGCAGTGTCCCTCTGTGCCCAGTAACCACACAACATCCGGTGTCACTGGTAAAGGTGCAGCAAAAAAAGTTGGCATTTCAGATGGTTATTTCAGCCTGTATTACTGAAAATGTAAATTTTTTTCTTTTTTCTTTTGCTACTTTTTTTTTTTTCAGTGGAAAGTCCTGCTGCTGCTGATCATGTCCATGAATGTGAAAGGCGATCTGATCAGCCCAGATTTCTCGTCTCTACAGAGCATCCAGTCATCAGTGCTCTACAACATATAGGACAGAAGTGCCAGGTAGTGATTCTTGGGTCATTTAATTAATGCAAACTTAAGTATTATTAAGTATTTTTTAACTTTACCTGTAATTAAGTAATATGTCAGCAATGTGACAGTACTTGCACTTTGGTACAGATTTTCAGTGCTCTTTCCATCACTGTCAGTGCTAGCTGACAGTAGAAATAAATATGGAATATCTTGTAACCTTGATCCCTGGCTATTCTTAATATAAGAATTGCTTTTTAAAAATAATATTTATTAACATAATAAAAATCCTGAATGTCATGGTGGCAGGTGACCAGATTTTTTTTACCTGTCACAGACAGGTACAATACTCTGTATTTGACAGATGGCAGCTGCTCAGCTTCATATTTACATGACAGTAGTATTTTCACTGAGTGAGAGAACACTCTCCTCTTTAACAAATAACTGTGATGAAATTACAGCCAGCTGAATGTTGGGTAAAACTGGTGCAAGAGATTGGAGTCTAAAAGCATGTAAAAACAACAATGTGTGTTAGTGTGTTATGTGATAAATAAAAGTGACACAGTCTGCCTTTATTTGCCTCATCTGAGCTGATGAAGAGGGACGAAAATCACATCATGTCACAAACCACGAACCAAGACAGTTCAGCTCATAATTCAAGACAGACTGTGAACCTCCTGTAAGTGTTACAACTGATTAATGGTGCAATGCAATTATTTAGAAATTATTCTGCAAGTTATACAAATCTCCATACTGAACTGAGTTTATGTAAGTTCTTTAAACATATTTTCTAGACCGACCTCCCTCCATGAGAATGGACATAAACTGCTGAGAGAGCTGAGGGAACACAAGGAGCTTCCTGAAATCATCATTCGTCCAGTCCAGTGTCCCTCTGGGCCCAATAAACACAGAACATCCAGGTTCATTCCTGAAGGTTCGAGCAAATCAGGCTGATATGGACGTGGCTCTCCACTGTGGAAAGTCCTGCAGTCTCAGCAGATACTCCCGTCCCATGCTGTAAAACCCTTCTATGTTCTGATTGGCTGATGTTAAAACTACCTGTGCTGTGATTGGTTGTTGTAAAAATCCCCCTGTGTTGTAAAAACACCTGTACTGTGATTGGACTGGCTGTTACAAAACATCCATGTGCTGTGAATGGCTGTTGTAAAATTAGAACACAATTTGACAACAACCAATCACAGCACAGGAGGGTTTTACAAGAGCCAATCACAGCACAGAGGAGTTTTACAACAGCCAATCACAGCACAGGAGGATTTTACAACAGCCAAGCAGTTGGTTTAATGTGGTGGTGTATAAGTTCTTGTCTGACATTTGGCCCATTGCTTCTTGCCGTATTTAAATCATCATCATTCTGGAGATTTCACATTTTGTTTTACATGTAACCTTCCATCTTCACAGAACCCGGGGTAACGTTGGACCTACCACCTACAGAACCCAGAAATGATGTCTTGTGTCCCCCTCTCAGCCCAGAGGATCTTCAAGCCCAACCAGACATTGTTCGTCCTGAATGTTCATCAATCAGAGATAAATGGCTCCTCCAGACTCCAACCAAATATGACAACATCAGAGAGCAACCACAGGTGGACCAGGACCTCAGAGCCATCCGGCTCTGGAAGAAGTTCAAAGCCGGCTACAACCCTTTCCCACACCTTCGAAAACCCTCCACCACTGCTGAGCGCCGTCCTGCTTCTAAGGGTACACGCTCCAACGTTCGGGTGAATCTGAAAGGTGGTCTGAGTAGCTCACGTTTGTGTTCTCCACGAGCAGCAAGGTCGACCGCCGCAGGACATCACGAGCATCAGAGCGTCAAGACTTGTGATGTGAAACAGCCTGCAGTCACCATCCCCTCACTGCAGCCGGGCTGTGCAGCAGCACACCAGAGGGTGGTGCAGAGGGTTCAGATGACACACGCCAAAGAACCGGACTCTCCTCGCTTCCACCACATTATCCCAATGCCCTCACAACACGGCTTCTTCACTCTGGATCCCTGTGGGAAGACTCAGTATGGGAGGCTGCAGTTTGAATGGGTGAGGGGATCTGATGAGGACAACCTCCTGGGGGTGACTGGAGTTAAGTTCAGTGTACCTGCTCACAGAGTTGTCAATAAAACAAGGCTTTGAGCCATCTTAAAAAAATCAGCTTAGCAACTCACTACCTCTCCCACCATTTTTATATATTATAAGACTGTTTGGTCTAACTTGTTCCCTATCTTTTCTACTTTTTGATCAAGTGGTTTAGTAATTTAGTCATTTTTGCTTTTTTTTTCTCATTGATGTTGTTCATAAATCTGGTGTTCAAATATGCATAAAAATGGTACTAACCAGAGCCAGACTATACTATAAAGTGATGTAGAAATGGCAGTAAAAATGCACTGCGTGTTCCAGTACCAGTACATCCCAGTACATAGTATGCCAAAAATTCCAGGACGTCCTACTGCGTCCCATCTTGCAGTATGCAATCCAGCAGGCTATTCTAGCTATTCTGACCCACAATCCTTTGTGATGGGTGTACGAGCAAGAGGCCCAAAGTTGAAGGCACCATGTTATGAAGAAGTAGTATCTCCCATTATATGCATATTGTATGCAGCAGTATGTACTTTGTAAGAGTGGCTGCAGTACATAGTAATGGTTAAAAGGAAAAGTGTGTGATTTGGAATGCAGGGACAGAGTGCTGCAGGAATGAGTCAAAAAACCCAGAAATGAATCAGCATATTAGCACTTCCACTTCCCTCGTCTGGAAGTCAGTGGGTTTTTTGAATTTTTTTTTTTTTTTTAATTGGCTGAAATGAGGTCTGTGGTTTACACAAGCCTGAGAGATTCTTGTTTTGTTCCAGAACATGAAATACACCAGTGAATAACCTTGTGAATTTTGAGGCTTAAAAAAGGCAGATGCTGACGCGTGGCTACATGAGACTACAGAGGTTGTCGCGGACATTAAACATCATCACACAGACCACCTCAGGAGGAGGTGACGTTTCAAGAATATAACACAGAATGTTTTGTTTGCAGCATAAGCAGCATTTTATGAATGTTTGATCTTTTTTCTTAATTCAAATTGAACATATATATGTTGTTCTATTTGTTTTTGTATTTATATTCATTTATAGTTATTAATAAAGTTTGTTAAACTGTATAATATCCTGCACACATTACATATCTTGTTACAGGTGTTGGATATTTGAGGGATAATTGCAACATATTCTGATATATCAATACTGGATTTTTTTTTTTTTTCTTTTCTCCCAAATATTGTCATTGACATCACCCCCAAAAATCCAGAACTGGGTGGCCCCCTGTGCTGCTGATTTTATCATTAGATTTTATGGCCTTAATGGTAAAAAGTTGGACATAAAGATTTTTTCATTGCAGGTTTACCAGGTTGTTTTTCACATTTGAGAACCATAAAGATTTTTTTTAAATCACAATATATTAAGAAACACATAATTCAGCATCAAGTGTCTGAAGTGTCTGTTGATATATGGTTAATAACAACACAGGACAAAAAAAAAACCTGAACAGGTAAAACACTTTACTGACATTTGTTTCCTGACATCAGAGGTGTAATTCGACATCATGGTCACACAAATGGCAAAACAAAGACACTTGAGGACAACAACGTCAACATTTTGTCATCAACAGATTGATGCAACAGTGAGTACTGTCATAAAGGATCTAAATACAGAAACATTCTACATTAATTCATACAGAAATTAAAGCTGGAAAACAAATATGGCTAACGTTACCTCACATTGACCCTGGAGGTTTAAATTAAGTTTAATACACAATAACTCAATATGGTGTCACACTAACTGTACAGTGGGCGTACTGATACAGAATGAAGGTCTACTGTGATTTATCAAAGAAAAAACAGGCATTGTTCTATGTAAGGCAGATATGCAGTTTACGTAGGCAGAAATGATACATGGCACTTTGATACAAACTATAGAAAGACAAAAAATGGCATATTATAGTTTATTTCATTAGGCAAGTCAATATGGTCAATACATTTGAAAATCTATTGCTTTTGGAGATAACTCGGTTTTGATATGTGGAGTACAGCATCTTGCATGACAACATTACAGCAAATACAATTTTTTTTTTTTTCTTCTTTTTTTTCGTTTTATTAATATATACAACAAAATAAACTGTAAACTGCTAAAATTTTGAACAGCTGTGGATGAAGTATACAGGTGTGCACTGCATTCAGCCAAGTATATATTCTCATAATTATGACTTCTGCTTTTCTTAATCATGACTCAGCATATCATTATAAGGACATCCTTCACTGAAAAAATACATCGTTACAAGAAAACTACACCCGAAGTATGAGAGACTCATATTTCATCTGTGGTGAAGATCTCAGAATTGTGAGTTACAGATGTTTTTATAATGATAGCAAGTAAAAATGATAATATTACATTAGTCATATTTATGAGATGTTCATTTTTGTTCTGTTTGTTGAATGTACTGGAGCTTCAGTTGAACTACAACCACAACAAACCAGCCCCATCTGTGTTAATGAGTCCATACTGGCCATTAATCAAGTTCTGAGCCAGTGTAACAAGCTTTAAAACACTGTTATGGTTTAAAGGGATAATCTGTAATATCTTCAGTTAAATAAGGTCTATGTGGCTACTTTAAATCTCTAAACACAACAGCCAGTGAGTGTGTTCACTGCTTACCTGTTAAATAGTTGATTATACTACATGTACATCCACAACTGCAGCATTTACGCTGTATTTTTCACTCATAAGCTCATAGTTGATACTTTACGTGGTGCTGTAGTGCTATATCTGTGGTCTTATTGCATCCAAGATTCAGTATCAGCAAAACATAAACTGTTGCAAATCTCTACTTGCACAATGTAGTGACGTATATCCCTTTTACAAACTGCAGCACGCCTGTTTCCTGTCAGCTGTGCAGTAACATTGCACCTTTACGGTGCTTTTTCGTCCACGGATACTTCGCTGCAAACATTTCAATTTTTTTGTAAAAAGTGTTTTTGATTATTTTACCGATCACATCAGTGTTTTAGATAACTGTTGGCAAAGTTAGCTAGCCACTCAATGTAGTGTCGGTCTTCAGGGCTTTCTGTCAGAAAACGCTTTCTGTCAGAAATCATGCTATTTTAAACCCACTAAACCAGATGTCTGTGACCTTTATTGTCTTGAGGTGCTACTAAATTCTCTGTTTTCCTCTGATACTTTTCTTTTTTTTAGGTTTAGCAACCGTAGTTAAGCCGAGGGAGACTCAAGACTGGCAAAATTTTGAGGTGAAGGCCCTAAGCTGTAGACGTAGGATATAATGCACATTTCAGTTTACAAATCTTTTTTTATGCGTTATACAGGATACACATGTTTACAATCAGAGAATGTAAAAATCACTTTAGACCGACAATTATAATTAACATGCTAAAAAAAATCATTCATTTCCATATATTCTTTCGTCAAAGCCACCGGCGAGGGGCAAAAGAGCAACCTGTGGTTCTGGAGGTTGCTGCACTAAGCCTACCCAAGAGGGACTTTCTGGCAGAACGCTTTGCAGGCTAACTTCTCCCAAAGACTGCAGGCATAATGTTAACCTGATTTTTTCGCGATTGCTCTTTTTTTAAACTCTGTGCTTGAAAGAGCTGCCAAAAATGAAAGTGACTGACATACACTGTCTTGTGAAAGCAAGCGGTAAAAGTTTGACCTCGCCGCTGGATAAGAGGATTAAATTACAAGTCCAGCCAATGTTAACAGAACTTAAACATTCATCAACATTGTTCCATCAATGTTGGCTAGCTACCGCTGATGAAACCATGTTGTCCATCTCTACATATGTCAATGGTCGAATAGCGAGCTAACGTTAGCTCAGATGTGAAAATCAGGCTAGCTGGAGTGGCTAGCTAACGAAACGGCTTGCTGACAGAAAGCCTAGAAGGCTGGTGATAAATTGCGTGGCTTTCTAACATCACTAATGGTTATCTGAGACACTGAGGTGATTATCAAAATGATCGCAACTCTATAGCAATAACGACATGAACAAAGGCAACTCTGAAAAGCGATGTACCATGATCGTGAAAGTTGGATGCCAAGGTGACATCACTTGAGAGCTTACAGGAAATAAACAGGTGTGCAGTTCGCAAAACAGATATACGTTGTGCAAGTAGAGAATGTAACGGCTCAGTGCACATTTAAAAATCAGAGCAGAAAACTGAAAACAGATGCAGGGATTGCTCCAGCGCTAAACAAGTGAACAGTACTTCATTTAGGTTCATTTAGGTTCAGTTCAAAGCTGTACAAACTCAGCTTCACTAGCTGTGCCACAGACAGGCGGGGTAAAACAAAACCCTCCCTCCAGCCGATCATCACGTGTATTAAATATACTCTCTCTCTGTTGAAGAGGTAGCTAGCGCACTCTTAAAAAGCAGCAAACCTCCACAGCTGAAAATGTTACATCCACCGTGAGCTGAATGAAGGTTAAGCAGAAAAGCCGCTTTTATTTTTAAGGAGGCCGACATGATAAAACACCAACAATAACTATTACTCACATGGATAAACACTAATCAAGTATGTCCGCACATGAAGGAGTTTGAGAAAGAAAGTGGTCGTTTAGCTTACAGCTGATGAACAGACATTTATATTTACATTTCTTAGCTTTCACACCTAAATTAGCCCCATTTTACCACAGTGCTGCCTGCTCCAGACCAGAAAATGTGCCCACGTGCTTGGAAACTCATCTTTGGTACCATCAGACGCCAGTTTTCTCAAATGAGACTGAGAGAGAAGGAAGGTAGAGATGAACTCTGGGTTTCCAATGGACGTTGATGAAACATCCTTGGTTATGGGGGAAATATTTGAGAATGCTAAATTTTAATATACTGATACTATACTGTTATGCTTTAAAAAGCCGGCGAAGGTTTAACCATGAGGACATCAGCCAGTGATGGTACTTTAAGCGCTGTGACAAATGTTTGAAGGCCATTTTGTGTTTGGCACTGATAATCCCAGTAAGGCGGTTTGTACATGGCTCAGGAGATGGTTCCATGAGGTACTGTGTGTAAGAACAGGCTGGAACCAAGACCAAGAGTGCTACAGACTGCAGTGACCCTGAACAGTTTAGCAGCTTTGAACCGCACTGAGCACAACTTTGGTCCAAGTACTGTTTGAAATCCTTAATAATTAATCTGCCGTTGACAGAGCTCACCCGGTGCGACAGAGAGTCACCGTTCTTTTTTTAAAATTGAGCCGCATGAAACGTGTCGCTTAAAAAAAAAGGAAAAAAAAGAAAAAAGGAATTCAAGTGTTTACTTGACACAAGGCTGTGACTGTGTCCCGGTCACCCTCCAGAGCCCCGCCCCTCAGCCGGTGTTTGGGGCTGGATTATCTGGCGTCGTTGAGCTGCCTGGCCACCGTCAGGATCTCCTTGGCTCCTTTGCTCAGCAGTAAGTTGGCCAGGTCGACCCCCAGCCGCTCGGCCCGGGCCTGGGCTTCGTCAGAGATCTTGCTGGCTGTGACGCCCACTCGCTGGACCTGCTCGTCCACCTCCTCTCGGCTCTGTCACGCACATTATCGGTGCAAAAGTTTGGTATGTGGTATCAGAGCTGACACGCAGATGAAAAACGCACAACTTCACACTTGTTACATGTTCCAGTCCGTCTCTTAAAGGGACAGTTCACCACATAATCAAAAACACATATTTTGGGAGATATGGGCTGTAGAGATGTCTGCCTTCTCTCCACCACAACAGGACTAAATGTCACTGAAAAACTCAACAACAATGTCTCTTTCCAGAAATCATGACCTGCATACTGGTTAATCTTGTTGTGATCACTTTCATGTCGGAACTATTTTCTTTCTACTGAACCACACCCACTAACCATATCACTGCACAGAAGGAAGCGTGCATCAACTCGGGGACGAAAGGTTAGAGCTAGAGCTGCAATGATTAATTGATTAGTCAACTGAAAGAAAATGAGTTGCCAACTGTTTTGATAATCGATTAATCATCAAATTTGTGCTGGTTCCAGCGTCTTAAATGTGAGGATTTGCTGCTTTTTTTTTTTTACGACAGTAAATAAAGAGTGTTTTGGGTTTTAGACTTTTGGTTGGAAAATGACTCAGGGGAAATTATGATGAGTATTTTTCACATTTTATAACATTTTATGGGATAAACAATTAATCGGGAAAATAATGTGCAGGTTAATTGATAATGAGCCTCTCCTCCATGAGTAGATGCACGTTTCCTTCTGTGCTGTGATACAGTTGGCAGACAGTAGAAAGAAAAGAGTTCAGTGGATTATCTTGAGTAACCAGATCATGGTTTCTGGAAACAGACATGGCTATTGAGTTTATTAAAAGTATTTTTTGATACTTTGAGCACCACAAGCCGAGTGCAATTTAGTTCCATTATATTGGAGAGAAGGCAGACATCTCTACGACTGATATCTACAGCTGAAAACTCTGCAACTCACCAAAACTATATGGGGTGAAGTGTCCCTTTAATATTTGTGACATGAAACAAGCATTTTTTTAAAATGTGGCAATAGTCAAAAATGTGAGCAGTGGTCAAAGCACTGTACACTCAGCTGTTACCTTGTCAGCAGCAGCAATGTTGGTCTGCATGGTTTCCTTCAGACTGTCTGATCCATCCAGGCTGTACACCGCCCCCGTCAGGTAGAGCTGGAAAAACACCAAACAGTTTGACCTTCAGCTTTTATTGTGAAAGCTGAATCTCTATCCACAATTTACAACTTTATTAACAAATAAATAAAACAAGTCAGCTGGAAATATTAAGTGAAGTAAATTGGAAATGGTGTTTTCAACCAACTAGCTAGCAATTAACTAGCTAGCAATATTTGATCAAATCTGCTAAAAGACAGCATTCATTTTAGGGGACAATCACTGGCTGGAAATGATACGACTGCTGTCGTCTACCTCTGTCTGAAATCAAAGACCTACTGTTTCAAAAGTCACTAAGAATAGTAAGCAATAAAATCTGCCACCACAGAGCGCTGCAGGGATGACTTGGTTTTGTAGGCCAACCCGCAAGTTAAAATAATTCTGCTTCCCGCCACAAAAAGCCCATGGGATTTTTTCCATTGGATTTTTGAATCATTGAAGGAAATAAGCAGATTTATCTTCACAAACAAACAACAAACTTCTGTTATTTTTGAAGCATAAATTTTCTCATTTAGCTACGCGTTAGCAACTGTCTTTTTTAAGACATTACGACTGAGATATTCACTGATGGATTTTATGTCAAAGAACAAAATGTGAAAATGTCTCTTACACTTGAGTTAACCACAGACCTTATTTCAGGCAAATGACCAAAAACACCTTTCAAAAAACATACTGACTTTGAAACAAGGAACAGGAGTTGCTAATATGCTAACTCTCGCGCACTCTCTTTATTATCACTGTAAAGTGCATATGTGCTGTGTGACAACAGAAAAGCTCAAACAACTAGCAAATGGTTGATTGTATGCTTGCAAAATGCGTGTGCTTGTGTGTGTGTGTGTGTGTGTGTGTGTGTGTGTGTGTTTCTACCGACCATTCTCACCTGTGAGTCCTTCACTTCAGTGTATACAGCTACTGGAACGCTGCAGCCACCCTCCTACAAATGACAGTTTAATTGAATACATGAGGACTTTCATATTCATAAATTGGGAAAATGACAGAATATGTGTATGTGTGTGTGTGTGTGTGTGTGTGTGGTGTACCAGGTGTCTGAGGAAGGCTCTCTCAGCTATGCAGCGCAGCACAGTATCAGGGTGATGGAGGACAGACACCATCTCCAGGATGTCCACATCTCGGGCCCGAACCTCAACTGCTAGAGCCCCCTGATGACACACACAGATTTTTTTAACCTGAGAACCTTATAGGGCCCGACCAGTAGTGGATTACAAAAGAGTGGGGGAAAAAAAATTCTGATCTTGGTATATCGGCCAATATTCCTTACACAGAATATAGAATATTTACATAAAAGCAAATTTTTGCAATGATTCCTCAAAAATGACAAGGATGTGTTATGGATGAAGGATGTTTTACCGTATAATAATAAACTTTACTGCCCAAAATGACATCAGGGCAGTGAAACATCTAAACTTTAACCTGTATTTTTGAATAATTATAAATAAATACACAAGTACAACAAAATATATGTTAAGTAAACCAGAATCAAGAAAAAGGATCAAATATAGATAAAAATGTCGCCTATAAACAAATAAAGAACTATCTGCTTTATGTTCTTCAAAATAAATAAAAAATGTTTCTTATATCGGACAACATATATACCAATACTGATAGCTGTGATAGACCAATATTGGGCCAATAATATCAGTTGACTGATATATCATTGGGCTCTAAAACCTTATGTTGTGTATTATTAGTAGAGCCTGACTGATATATCAGCCTGACACTGGCCTATGACAGCTATATCAGTCTAAACTAGTACCATCATGTTTTTATTGTGTTTATTTGTTTTGTTTTTTTATTAAAGTTATTTATAATTATTACCAAATACCTGTGAAAGTTTAGTCTTTCAGTGCCCTGACGCCATATATCATTCTCACAAGTGTTTGATAACTACATTTCAGGGATCATTGCAAAAAATGTGCGTATATGCATATATTCTATATTCTGTTGTTATATTCTGCACATAGAATATTGATAAATCGATTGGAAGTTTATTTATCCTTCTTTTCTTTGTATCAGTCATATTTTCCAGGCCATTGTTCATACCTGTCCAACAGCGTACATGCAGTCTTCAGGCCCCAGGATCTACCAGTGGAAAGAGTCAGACTGTTAGATGAGAACTGTCACCCAGAGACTTCAGAGGGAGGACTACAGATGATCATGGACCGTACCTGGCTGATGCGGTTCTCCCAGCCCATCCTCTTGAGGCCGGCAGCAGCCAGGATGATGGCGGCGAAGTCCTCCTTCTCGTCCAGCTTCTTCAAACGTGTGTTCAGGTTCCCACGCTGGAGATGAAAGCTGAGGAAAACACGTCAAATACACATTCTGGCTCCGTCCCACGAAACCTGGAAGTCCACAGATTGTTTGCAGCGCAGTAAAATTTAAATATTTCCTCTCATATTTTCATCTATTATACAGTTCTGACGGAACAACAGAAAAGGATACAATGTCTTTGAAGACCAGGTGGGGGAATCTCTTCTTCAGCTGAGCAGCACGGCGCAGTGAACTGGTGCCAATCACACTACACAAACACACGGTATCAATATCTATACTTTGGATATGTGTGGAAAAAAACAAACAGTTGAACTGGCTGTTTGACCGTACCTGTTTTCTGGCAGAGTGTCGAGAGTTTTCCCCACATGTTTTGGGTGTAGGACCACTGCATCATGGGGGTTTTCTCTCCTAAAAGCAGCAGGAAGAAAAGGACAGTGAGTGTTTCCAGCTGGTCGAATGACAACCACAATAAGGTAACACAACAAATACTGCAGTGATCTGCAGAGTGAACAGTCAGGAATATTTGACTTGTACTGAGCTCCACTCAGGACCAGGAACTGTTCCAACGAGGGCAGAGGTGATCTCACACCGACAGTCACACTATCCTCTTCACTAACAGTGGCTTGCGGGGAAATATTACAGACCTCTTGATGTGGTTTTACACTGTGCTGTCACCAAGACTGGAACTTATTCACAAGTCCTCTCCCTTTCCTGCCCCCCAGATACTTTCTACCAATGGGAACTTTCCAATGAAGGAAAAAACATAAAACTATACAAGACTTACAACATTTCTGAAATGAGCTTCCACAGACTTAAATACATCCTCATGAGTTTGCTTATAACCAGGTTATGTTTACTTACTATCCCATTATAGCAGTTTAAAGTGTCCACAATAAGATGAGTTCAGACAGACACACAGTACTCTCCACTACTCACTTCAGCACGGCCCCGATGGTGAATCCTGGAGGCAGAGTGGTGGGAAGGTCTTTCAGCGAGTGAACGACCAGGTCGACCCTGCGGGACACACAGGAACACAGTCACACACACCATTACGTCACATCATGGTATATAATACAGACATTCACTGCTGTGTTTGTCCTTCAAGGCAGCGACACAACACCTGCTACATCTGAGGCTGTGGAGGAAATCAAAGGGCTTCCCACTGCACAGACTTTTACAGACGGTGCTTTTATGGATTTTTGAGAGTATGTTGCAGATAGGGAAAAAAACGGCCTGGTGAATGATAACGGTTTGGCTAAACGGGGCTGATAACTGTATTTTTTTTATTCAGAAGTCAGACATCAGCTGACAGCTACGGAGCAAAAAGTGTTTCAAAGTGAAGCCCTGTCAGTGAAACCCTAGACGTTGGGAGTCCGTTGGTCAAACAATGGTGTGAAGCCAGAGTGGTGTCAGCCACAGATGACACCGGTGACACTCACTCATTCCTCTCCAGAGCATTCTCCAGCTCTTTGGTGAACAAACTCTTCTCTCCAATCTGTATTCAAAAAAAAAAAAGAAACAATAGCTCTCAGTCACATTGTTTTTCATAAAGCATGATACACATCAGCAGTGCACTGAAGGTCGTTTAAATACTGACTGCTACAGGCTCCTTTTATTATCTAATAACTCAATTCTAAACTGTGTGCTTAAGATTTTTGGTTGTTTGCAGATGTCAGCGGAGGTGATCAGGTCTGTTACTGTATGATGTAGCCTTTGATTTGTCCCCCTCACCTTTGATAAAGCCGTGTCGAGGATTTTGTCTCCGGTCGTTGACATGCCAACTGAAAGAGAGAAGACACAACAAGGTCTTGTGGATTATCTCGAGTAACCGGGTCATTGCGTTTGGAGAGAGACGCTTGTTTAGAATTTTTCAAGGAGGCCGACATCTCTACGATCGATGTCTCCATAACTCTGCAACTCACACCAAAACTATCTAGATGGAAGAACAGCACAGGCCAGGGGGGAATAATGTGTATCTTTACTTATTGTGTCCAATTAAGACGTGTGCTCGGGTTTAACTTGTGGTCGGCTAAAGTTACGTGAGGTCACCGGTCGTCATAAACCAATAATAATGCGCCTGCGTCTGGGAGACTGTTGTGAACTTTAGTTGATACTGGACAGTAGTTAACATGAGTTTTTCAAAGCACAGTAATCAAACGTGGTTATTGCGATAATTAAAATTTGAAACGAGAGCAGTAATTATCAGGGATTTTATCACAGTTTATCTTGAAACCAATTATCGCTTCATCCCTAAAATCTAGTGTGCAGAAAAGACCAGGATGCACTGCTGCATCCAGTCGCAAGTTTCAGTATATAAGCCAGCATGATTTTCTGGCTATTCTGACTACAGCTGCAATGATTAATTAATTATTCATTATCAAATTGATCGCAACTATTTTGATAATTGATGAATCAGTTTTAGAATATTTTATAAAAAAGTCAAAATTCTCTGATTCAAGCTTCTTAAATGTGATTTTTTTTTTTTGGGTTTCTTTACTACTTTGTGACAGTAAACTGAATGTTTTCAGGTTGTGGGCAACACAATTTTCTGACATTTTCTTGGCAAACAACTATTAATCAATCAGTTGAGAAAATAATCAACCAATTAATCAACTATGACAATAATCGCTAGTTGCAGCCCTAATTCTGACCAACAATCCTCTGCACTTGTTCTGCCTAATAAGGCAGAATACCTGAAATCAGTCTTTAGTCTGTAAAGCCTTTAACAAGTCTTTGATTTAAAAAAAAAACAACTTTGTGGGGCGTCTCTGTAGCTCAGTTGGTAGAACATTCGTCCCAGTGGTTGCTGGTTCAACTCCCGCCTGTGGCCTATTTGCTGCGTGTCATCCCCTCACTCCCTCTACCCCCTTTTCCTGTCATATCTTCCGCTGTCACTACCAAAATAAAGGCAAAAATTCCCAAAAAATAATCTTTTAAAAAAAAGACACTTTGTGGGTGCTATGGTGACCATTGGTGCAGCAATTTTGCAGCAATTCCTGACTAAATAATTAACCTTATTAGTGAAGCAATCTCATCATTCAAATCAACCCTGGATCAGACATACTCTACAGGACGTTCTGACAGAAAACGGAGGCCGGGATGATCCTCACCTATTTCCAGCTGGAGGTCCGGGTACAGTTCTTTCAACTTGTCCGCCACGCTGTCTGTCTGAATGCGAGCCAACTGCGACAGAAGAACACAGCAGTGACTTAAGCTGAATTGCAGTGATAGTTGTGAAAAAATATCAAAAGCACATCCGCAGAGCAGCATATCGGTATGATGCTCAGTGGCACCTGAGGGATGAACGGTTATCTTAAAAAGACATTGTTGCCCCAGAACTATGTTATCTCTGCGAGGGGAGCTCCAGGCGTCTTGCTCTCCTCTATCAAAACCAGCATGGAGGAACAGAGCATCAGATAATTCACGTTTAACTGCCACACTGCGGCTCTGTGAGGCTTATGATCACATTTACATTAGAAGTAGCATTTAGAAGAAGGACACACATGTATACTGGCCATGATGCAAAAGCAACAGTCGCTGGAACATTTCAAAAGTGAGCACACTCGTGATTTAATAATTATTGGAGGACTTTACCTGGCTCTTGCGGGTTCCAATCCGGATGACACGACTAACCTTGCCGTTTCCATCCTGCTGGGACAAAAGAGAAATCAGCCAAAACTCAAGTTTAACTCAATTTCTTTCCAAACCCCTTCAAGATATTCTGACTGATGACCTCCTCAACACGTTAAAAACCACCTCTATAACTAGTTCATAAGCGCGCTGAGCCGCTCTCTCTGCTCGCCTCACCCTGATGTACTTGTAAGGTCCTTCCTCCATAATTCTGCGCTGAGTGTCTGCACTGTAGAGGCTATTGTGCGCGCTGTGTGGCTGGGACTGCCTGCTGTGTCTTGGTAAGGAGCAGTGCTGAGGTCATATAGCTTCTTGATACTGAACAGTGGTCTTTTTTACCGGACACCCCCTCCTCTCCTCCTCCTCCTCCTTAAGGACCTCCACCCCAAGATATCTCTGGTTCCAAAAGATAAGTGTGCCAATTCATTGAGTCCGTTATAAAGGCAGGGAGGGGCAGCCGTGCAGGGTCTTGTGTACGAGGTGTGGTCACAGGGTTTTTGATACGTACGGCGTTGTGTGGCTAAAAACTTCCCTCCTCTTATTTCTGAATGATAATGATCAGCCACCAAAAACAGGCTGGATGCTGTAGACTGAGATGGAACAATACA
This sequence comes from Lutjanus campechanus, assembly GCA_027495735.1. Taxonomy (NCBI): domain Eukaryota; kingdom Metazoa; phylum Chordata; class Actinopteri; order Lutjaniformes; family Lutjanidae; genus Lutjanus; species Lutjanus campechanus. Next base: position 33,464 of record JAJHUR010074582.1, read on the forward strand.
TGTAGGCCGAAAATGAACATTTAAAGCATATTTGTTACAGCTGTGAGAAACATTTTATAGTATTCAAAGTACCAAAACTATATAAAAAAATCATTGAGGTGCTCATTCAAGACCTCAGTTTCTATTTTCCTGCCTGACATTTGACTTGGAGGAGCAACACCAGACTGTGATCAGAGACTTTGTGTCCCGACACTGTGTGCAGGTTAATAAAAAAAGAGAAAAGAAGAAAGAAGAAAACAGAAACAGAGAACAGGAGAAACAAGAAAAGATTTACACTATTTTGCGCGAGAAGGAGTACTTTTTTTTCTTCTGTTTACCGTGGTATTGGAAGAGGTATCAAGGTTTAAAATTCTGATATCATGACAACTCTAAACCTTACATTTTTTTTTGCCAGGTACCCTTTATAACTTTCAAAAACTGGACAGTTTCTGCATTGAAAACAGCATTTTTTAAATACATCATTTAGTGTCATTGGACACAACACTATCATGAAAAGTCTACGAAATAAGAGTGTCACTGAGAAAAATACCAATATGAAAAAGATTCTCAGAAAAAGGCATATAGCCATAATGAAATATAAATTAACTTATATTAAAGCCTTTTACAATGAGAATTTAATATATTCATGAACACATCAGGTTTAATAATAGAACATTATGTTATAATAGAGTAATAGTCATGTGTTATATTATCCCATCTTTTTGGGACTACTATGTTAGACATTGCAAATATTTTCACACTTCATACTGTGTGAATGTTTGCACATTCCCCAGCCAATATGTTGCACATTCCTGCACAAAACTGTCCAGCTCTTTAATTTAAATAACAACAAATTGCACATATTTTTCAGTATATTTTTTTCACATAAATTGTCAATTTCCTATTTATGTTTCTTGACTTACACCAACTGAGTTCTTTCTTTCTTTACACTTTCTGCATATTATATTTATTGTTTTGCACCAGAACAGCAGGATAAATTCCTTGTATGAGAACCCCTACTTTGCAATAAACCTGATTCTGGTACATTTCATAATAGTGAGCTGAGTTTCAGTAGTTTTATTAAATTATTTCGCATTTAACTCATTTAATTTATGTATTTGTCTGTGTGTATTATATATGTGATTACATATACAATTACATCTACTTTTTTCTTTAAGCACTGGTCACTGTGAAGTTCCAGAAGCACCTTTATCGAGTCAAAATAGCCACTGAAGTGGATTTTTATGGTTATCTGTTCCTTTATGTCTGAAACCTGCATTCAAAAACCTATTAATTTAATGTCGCTTTGCTAGGCGTCAGTTTATTACATCATATCAAAGACTCCATATGATTTTAGAGTTGTCCGTAGTTGACACCCTTTAATTCGGCAGGCATTAAGTAGAACAAACAGCACTTAATCTAATGAAAACCCGGTACTTTTCTTTGGTTGTTTGTTTCGCAGACAGAGGCATTGAGGCTAAATTATAGACTATCACAGCTACCAAAAACAGACGGAAAGTTGGTGGGCGGGAGCAGGCAGTGCTACCCGATTCATAAATCTGGAATTAGTTAAAGGCTATGAAAGTAGCAAAAATACCAAACGTTTCTGCTTGATTTCTCAGCCGAACGCCAATATACCCTCACCTCTTAAAAAGGTTAAACGCCGTGATAAGTTTCGAGGTGTCATTGGCTAACATTTTAGGTTGTGAAGTTTAGCTGATGAACTGGGACACAGAATGTCTAGATTTTAGAGGTAACTGCTTACGCAATCTTGACAAAAGATTCCTACAGTATATTATCGTAGTTTACTGACCTACCACGTCGCCTATATGATAAAAATGGTATAATTTCACATGGTCACGCTTTTCCTACTATTATCTGTCAACATTTGCTAGACCGTTCATGTCTTTTTAATCGTCCAATAGGAAAACAGAATACTGAAACAGACAAATACATTAACCAATCACCGCGCTCCAAATTACGGCGCATACGGAAATGGCACTCGCTATCTGCGAGAAGGTGGTTCATGCATGGTGCTAGCCACCGGGTCACTTTGGTTAAAACTTACCGGAGAACTTGCTTCCTCTGCCATGTTGGTGGTTCGGTTCACTCTGCCAGTACTGCACGAATCAACGGCACGTTTAGCTCGACACGGAGCCCATTAAAAAACAGGAAATCCTTGAAAATACTCAGCGCGCGCCCCTCTCATGCAGCTCCTCTATGAATGAACGCGTAACATGTGATGTCATTGGATGTAGAGGTGGTTAGAGGTCATTTCCTTGTTCCGTCTATCAGTTTCCTCTTTCGGATAGTATGTAGGGAGTTTCGTGTTGACATAATAAAATTACAGGTCTAATGTGTGTGATGCGGATCTGTTTTTGTCTGTTATAGCTGAGATTAAGTCCCAAATTTTTCATTCTATGTGAAGAGAAGTGGAACAGTTTACTGAAAACGCTACTGAAAGCTATTGTATTTTTTCAGACGTGACCTCTGATGATGTGGCCATAATAAATACTACCTGCACATCTTGGACTTGTATGTCACTTGTATTGCCACACCTAGCTTTATTGATGACTTCCATTGTATTACTAAAAGGAAGGGTTCAGATAATGTTTGGGGAGGGAGTAGAAAAAAAACACTATCATTGCTGGCCGTCATACTCCTGTATAGTTTTCCTGGATATATTATGAAAAGTAGTAGTGAATCGTAGTAAAACCTCACATTCACACTAAATAAATAGAGCTGACAGTGTGCTTCCATACAGTTCATATAGAGTTTAAATACTGACATCTGCTGCCCAAATTAAGTTACTACAACACTATTTTTTCTACTGTTATGATAAATAAGCTGAATAGTTTGTTGATCTTTATGAATATAGCCTTGCAGAAACTAAGTGAATTAATTGATTGATTGTTTTTTTTTAAAAAGGTCTTATAAAAGGGACAGTTTGTGTTCTGCAATCAGTGCAAATAATTTGAAATTACTGTATGATGACAAATACAACCTTAGATATAATATGGCTTATTATTACTGCATTGTATTTGCCTTGTATTGACTATGTTTTAGTCTGTTTCTATTTGTAACACAATGTAATTCACCATTAAACTATTTTGCAACACTAGCTGGCTGAAATTAAATTTGACTTGCACAGTGCATGAGTGAAAATGTGAAATAAATAATCAATAATATATGTATTGTGTAAATAATATATGTATTGTGCAATGTGTATTTATTGTGTAATGTATCACTATTTAGGGTTTACATATTTTTAAACGCGTTTAATGTTTTTAATATGTACGTTATTTTATTAATAGCACTGCAGCACACTGGACATCAAAATAAACCCAAAACAGTAAATGAAAACTTAACATTTATTAATTTGGGAGACACTTTCATCCAAACCGATGTCTAAATAGGCACATTCTGAGCTGCAGTAGAAGCTATTTTTAAATTGCAACATGTAAAATACCCTGAGCAGTGAGCATTGACTTGTATTACTGAAGTGTATTGCTGCCACAACCAGAAAAGAAAAAAGAATCATTGCGACATTGTAACATTAAAAAAAAACATGTTTTTCAGGTTATTGCAACATATAAACTTATCATCTTTTAACAAGAATTTTTTATTGTTCTACACTGTTTTATTTACCTTGTTTATATGAAAAGTTTAAGTTTATAACATGATAACTTATTGTTATGACATTAACACAAGAAACTTTTCTTGTTACAGCAATATACTATTGATCTTATTATAATGTTAAATGTTTTATGTTATAACAAGTTAAAAAGTATATTGTTATAACAAGAAAAAGTGTCTTGTCAGAGGAAATGTGCATGTCAAAACAATGTGTAAATGTGTTGTTATAACCGTAAACATTTCACATATCAATGTGATACTGATGGGTTTTTATTTTTTCTGGTGAGGCAGCAATGTAAAAGTTGAGAAAGTGAAGCTAGATTAAAATCATTTTCAGCACTATTTGTGATCATGTTTTAAAATAAAAGCTTATGTTTGAAAGTTTAATTTATTGCTGTTGATAATGCTCATTGTTTTCCATCCCATCAGTGTGACAGACGTTAAAACATTTAGAAAGTGTCTGTCATATTTGCCAAATTATGGAAACCCATTTCTGCCAATGGGTCCTGTAAGTCATTATAATGAGAAACTTATTCAAAATTACTAGTTAGTATCTCAAAATAATGTATCTAAAAAATGACTTAAGTATCTCAAAATAACAACTTCTCAAAATAATAACTAAATATCTAATATTTTATAATATAAAATAATTATATGAAAATAATAAATTAGAATTTCAAATAATGACTCAGTATATCAAATGAGTGACTTATTATCTCAAAATAATGACTTGGTTTTCCAGAATAATAAATTAGTATCTCTAAATAATGACTCAGTATCTCAAATTATGACTTGTTATCTTTAAAAAAAAGCATTATCTCAAATCATGGACTTATAGTATCTCAAAATAATGACTTATCTTAAAATGGCTTACTATTTCAAAATAACTAAGTAATCTCAAAATAATGGCTTAGATTTCAAAATAATGACTTAATATCACAAAATGTATTGCAAAATAATAACTTGTTGAAATAATGAGAATTTTTCTCAGAATAATCACAGTCATTATTTTCTCATTATAATGACTCACTAGATTTTTTTTCGTCACACTGGTGATAATGTGCTTCCACACTAAATAATGATGAATTATTTTGATGATGATGAAGATGAAAGTTATTAAGTGCCACGTCCCTGTTTACAGTCATCGCTTCTTCAACACAGAAGAAATACAGTTAAATGTAACGTTATATATGTGGAGTTCATGCGTGGTTGGCACTAACGGAAAAATCTAAATAAGAGGAAGAAGAGTGTCTGAGGATGAAAGTAGTGCAGGAACTTCACTACTTTATGCAACAAGGCCAACAACATTTGAGCCCACGTCACTGATCTCCACGGTGGGCTGATCCAGCGCTACTCTTCCGGTGGAGACGTGGCTCTGTACTGCTGCCATATTGACGCTAGCTAGCTAACAATCACACAACTTGAAGTCAGCTGTACGTTCGCACCTTGTCATTCCAGAGTGACTAGAAATCACCAAAGCAAGACACACGAGAGACGGAAGATCGTCGTACCATAGACCAAAATGGTGAGTGACAGTCGAAAATGAGGATATTTCTCTGCCTTTTATCGGGCCTAGCATTTATCATAACATTGGCTAACCTGAAGCTAGCTATCAGTTAGCTTCTGTTCTCCAAGAGCGAAATAAGAAGAAAACCAGACGTTACTTTTAACTCAGCTGACAGCGCTAAGTTCATGTTTAGTTGCTAAGATAAAGCAAATAAGTCGTCGTTTCATTATATTGGATGAAATTTGAGGTGAGTAGGCGGCACTGAGTGTGCAGACAGTGCTGACGTTAACTAGCTGAACATGCTAGCGCTACGTTAGCTCCTGTCACTAGCCGCAGCCAAGCTAACGTTACCTGCTGCTGTCATATTGTCCTCAGCCAGGCAAAACTGGGCACTGTTATTATAAAACCGGATTAATAGATATATTTGTGTTATCATTACGGTGTGACAGCTGCTGCAACATGTGTTCTGGACTGTCAGTGTTAACCACAGGTGTTGCTTGTCCGTATCAAGTTCAGATCATCCTAGTCGGTCTCTTTCATTTGTAACTTCAGCCATTGTCAACGTGGAATGAATGCAGCTGCCTAATTACTGTTACTAGACTGAAATAAAAAATATGTATGTGTTAAATCTACTTATGATGAGCTAAACTTACAATTTTATATACGTTGATATACTCTTATTGAATCATACAGGACTTGTCCACGATTGCTGCCGTTGTCTCTTGTATGGTGAGAACGTCTCACCAGACACCATTCAAAATTTTGGTGATTCAAAGTTGGTTTAGCCTCTTTGTACACATACACACCCATTATAAACACGGATCAGCTTTACAAACGTTGATTCTCACCACTGTCAAATTCGGCCTCGGCGATAAAGCTGAAAAACCAGAATCACGATTGTGAAGTTCTGTAACAGTCGATATCAATAATTATTGATCATGTAGGTTGTGATTGACTACATGCTGTATACTCCAAGGGGTAGACGCGGCTAAGGCGAGAAAATGAGTTAAATTCACAATATTTTTGACCAAATACCCTGATACTGTAACAATATTGTCAGGATGACTTTCACAAAATATTATGATGCTTTCACAAAATATTAGTCCAGTGACATTTTTTGATAAATAATCATCCGTAATGTGGATATAATTACAAAGTGGGTAAAGGCAGCTGGAACAGCCTGGTAAATTCAGAAAATTACATCACTTTACTGTAATGCAGCCTTAAAAACCAAGAAAAGACAACTCTTATGTATCACAATATAACAATCACCATATCTAGTCTCGTCTAGCCTCACATCACAATAGGATATAACATTGATATAGTGTCCAGCCTTACCATACATGTTAACTCTTCGGCAGCAATTATTTTAACAAAAAATTAGTTTGAGTAGCTAGTTGCCAGCTGCTCATACAGTGTTCATTCACCAAGACTCAGTATAGTAGGTGGCATTGAGAAGTGTGAACCAGTAATACAGGATCAACTTAGGGAAACACAATATGGTTTAAAAAAATGTTGTGATTATATTGACAGATATTGTGATATGATTCACAGTTAGTGTGAATGATTATTTTTCCTTTGCAATTTTTGTTTTCAGAAGGAGTGCTCAATTAATCTAAATCATAGTACTAATATTGTCGAAGTTGCAATATAGCAAATTGCAGGAGCTACAATTTTTTGATAAAATAAGAATGTGTGTCAAAACAGTATTACTGTGAAGTACTGTAGTGCTGCAGGGATGCTCTGGCCTACAAATCTTGTTCTCCAGATGTAGGAAAAAATGTTTGGTAGAGACCCGAATAAATGTCACATCATAATGATTTTAATTAGGGCTGGGTAATATGGACAAAAACAAATATGATGATCATTTTAACCAAATACCTCTATCTATATGTATCAATAGTTTGACAGTATTGTAGAGGTGAATATTGGTGCTTTCACAAAACATTAACACAGAGAGATATTTTGATAAATGATCATCAGTAATGGCTAAGTGGGTACAAGCAAGTAATAGAACAAGTAGAAGAATCTCTTAAGTTCAGAAAATTGCATCACTTTGCTTTAATGCAGCCTTTAAAACCTTTAAAATACTTATACCATATCACGATATAACGATATACAAAATCTAAGATAATATCTAGTTTCGTGTCACGATATTGATATATTGCCCAGCCCTAATTTAAAGTGTATTTCAGTGAAAATGAAAGTTGTGATGCAAAAATGACCATTCCCACATATCGCAATCACAGTATCTGTCAAAATAATTGCAATATGATTTTTATTTTTACTACATTGTGCAGCCCTAATTTTAAACAAACTAAAACAAACATGTTTTCTTACGTCTGAAGAACAAGATTTGTAGGCGAGGGCGTCTCTGCAAAACTTCATTGTAATGCAGTTTTGTCCCACATTTTTCTGTTATCAAAACACTGGCTGTTTGCAATTTCAATAATATTTCGATTAATTGTTCAACGTTAGCAGAACTGTTAGCCGAGTGGCTTATATGTGTCAAATCTGCCACACAATTTTGTTTTAAGATGATAATATATTTGTGATGTTAACATTGCATCTTTCTAAGAAGAAAGGCTGTCAAAAGTCTTGATACCTTAATACTTTTCCGATACCATGTGTTTAAATGATTCAGTATCTGTCTATAATGGTATTAAAAGGACTGCTCACTTAAGACCTCAGTTAATTCTGGTCTTTATTGTTCCCACATTGAAATCTGGCTTGCATCAAAACCAGACAGTGTTCACTGACTCTTTCTGTAGCAGCACTGTGTGCAGGTTGTCAATGCTTAAGGACTTTTTTTTTTGTCATGGTATGGAAATATATATATGTTTTTTTTAATATATATCGAAATTTTAAATTCTGCTGTCTCAACAACTCAAGAGCAAGTCTTGCCAACATTAGTAGGATCTTTTACTGCAACAGTTATTACTGATCATGAATAATTATTGGGGAAGCAAGTGATAAGAAAGGATTCAAGTTGAATTTTAGTGAAATAAAGTTTACTATGATGGTAACAGCAAACTCTCCCTCTGCCCCTTTCATAAATGATAGTGATTTAACTTTGTTTCACTCTGTATTTCTCTAGTGGTCATCCTTGATCCCCCCTGCAGTGCTTCTACGCCCTGCTTTAGCCCAGTAACTTAATTTTGCCTTTCAGTTACATTTGCTCAAACAAACATGACTGTATAATGTGTTATACTACTTGATGTCTTCAGGCAGTATTACAGTCAGGTTTCTTTTCACCCGCAGGTGCTGTTGGCAGCGGCGGTGTGCACCAAGGCCGGCAAGGCCATTGTATCTCGGCAGTTTGTGGAAATGACCCGGACGCGTATCGAGGGTCTCCTGGCTGCATTCCCTAAACTGATGAACACGGGCAAGCAGCACACCTTTGTGGAAACAGACAGCGTCCGCTATGTGTACCAGCCGCTGGAGAAACTCTACATGGTCCTCATCACCACCAAGAACAGCAACATCCTGGAGGACCTGGAGACACTCAGACTCTTCTCTCGAGTGGTAAGAAACATTGAGCTGACTTTCTGTTTCTGTCTATATACCTAATAATCAAAATGTAATATTGTCACATGGCAGTGTGAAGGACTGCATGAAATGGATGGATGGATGGATGTATACTTTTTCGCACATACATGACATGCAGTGATTTGAACCCGTCAGAATCCGACACCAGCTTCCCGTTGTCCCCACTGACAAGCAAAACTTGACAAACGTTAGCTGTGGATCACTCGGCTTGTGCGTCGATGTAGAATCCAGCTAGCTGGGAGAACTAATGTAAATTTCAGGACACACTGATCATTGAAACCTTGAACACACTTTTGTGCACCTGTCAGAGGGTAGCTTTGTCCCCATTTCTGTGGCTGGGGCAGTTACAGGCATCCATTTCCTTCATCCCATCTAAGGGTAGACTGTTTGTCTAACATGCACTGTAGCTTCCTCCAGCATCTCAGTGCCTATTAGTGGCGTGTCTACAGTATACTGGAGTTGGATTGTGAAAATCTAACAGATAGACATTTGATGCTTAACGTGAACAAAATGGATTACAATCTGCTTCTGTAGTAATCCACTATAAATAAATTTAAATTTAAATTTAGCTGGAGCATGACATTCTAGCTGTCATGTAGTGTTTGAAAAGCACAGAAACTAATGACAAGAAAAAAACAGTATGTACCAGACCAGTTTGAGGCAAAGCTATGTTTAACACTTGGTCTCTTGGGTCACACTAGGTGGATTTGATGACTGGAAGTGATGGTGTGTTGCATCAGAAGAATATTATTTATAGGGCTGTAACACATAGTTTGAAGCTTGGTTCATAAAGTTGATATTTGAATTATAAATCAACATTCAGGGGGTTTTTTTGTGTGTGTTTTTGCATGGCATTCATTCTGTTTAAACACTGTATTTCTTCACAATTTCAGATAAAGATTAGGCACCATTGATGTTACTAGTATTACACTATTTTGTAGAATTAGATTCCAGTGGTGGCTGTGGAGGATTGTTTCTGACTCCTGTGATCCAAGCATGTCTAATAACTCCAGAGCATTGTGAAGTCCAAAAGTGAAAATTTATTGTTTTTAAAAAAATTTAAAAAAAGATGTAATTGTTTCCAAACCATGTTTTTATCTAACGTCCGCTTCAGCTCATTTGTTGGCATTTAGCGTTTCAGAGTCAACAACACTCAAAAAACAGTTTGCTGCACGCAAAGGAAGGCACCCAGCTGTATTAGCAGAGTTGTCGAGTTAACGAGTTGTTATTAAAGAAACTGAGCTGGTAAAAAAGGATAACTCTTTTAATCTGGTGAATCGCTAGAAGCTTCTAATGTAAAACAAAACATTCGGTACAGCCCTGATTATTTGTGAGCAAGCAGAAAATTTGATGAGAAAAGCTAAATAATAGTTTCAAAGATAACGATGTCATAGAAAGCCACGCTTGGCCTGCTTTGTTCCTTTTATTTTCTGAGAAATGTTGTTACTGTTAAATCTGACACCCCCCTTTTCACACTAGCGCACCATTATTTTCTAATACAAAATCTCATAAAAGAGAGATTCCAATAATGATGATTCAGTGATATTACAGTTACTCAGAGCCTGACATGTGTAGTAATACACAGAGCTTCAAACCTCAAGCTCTTTTGTTGATACAGTACAAGCAAACAGCTTGTCAGAAATAGGTGAAAGGTGCTTTTGTGTTACAAAAAGGGCAGATTTTCACCATACGATTATCATGTCCAAAACAATTTAAGATAGTAATATTATTGGGATGTCTGGAAAATGTGTAAAAAGAAAAATATAATGCTGTCAGTCAAATTAATCTGTAACTTTGTTTATTGTGTGTTTTGTCTCTTTTTCAATTAAGAGAATGCAGAAAATTAATTTTTTTTAAATGTCATGCTTTGTGAGATTGTTTAAACATTGGCTCTTTTTTATGACCTTACCTTACTGGTATTGACACAGTGTTATGTAGGGATACATCAGTCTGGATAGATGTGTTGATTCAGTGATCCAAAGTCATTGATGAAAAGTGAAAACACTGATCCATATCACCGTCTTAAAGATTCACCTTTATTTTGAAATTCTCATTCCCACGTCACCGTTTCTGTCCAAGCGCATCTTCCTCCTAAACATTCAAACAGATCTACTGCCAGGCAGATGATGGCAGGCAGCCAAGAAGCAGACAATTCACTCCTCTCTCAAGAGTAAATGAGTTGTCTGGAAATATTTTGGAGAAAAGACGGGTCAACGGACAAATCACACGTCCTAAGCAAACAATGCCATCACGAACACTCACAAAACAAGACAAACGTGGCCCAGATACTTGAAAAAGAACACAGCGTTGACCCTCATGCCAGCGTGAACGTGTCAGATGCTTCCTGCTCACCAACTTGGATCAGCTTTGTTATGCAAAAACTGAACCACAACTCTAAAAGAACGCTGAGGTTCCCACCTGCTGTTTCATATTTACCCATATATTATCATACTTGTGATGGTATTTGTGATTTACACCTCTCGTGTTTTGTAGCTTTTCATTCAGGACCAGATACATCGTGTTGTCACAGTCACAGTTTAGCCTAGACTGTCATGTGGAAATAATCTTTCTGTCTAATCTTTCTGTCATTTTGATTAGATTTTTCTTCCCTACTCTATTCCAGATCCCAGAATACTGTCGTGTGCTGGAGGAGAGCGAAATCTCCGAGCACTGTTTTGACCTGATCTTTGCCTTCGATGAGATCGTGGCTCTTGGCTACAGAGAGAACGTCAACCTGGCTCAGATCCGCACCTTCACAGAGATGGACTCCCACGAGGAGAAGGTTTTCCGTGCTGTCAGAGAGGTGAGATCACACTGTTGTCGCTGTGCCTCTCTGGTTTATTGGATAAAACAAAGCTTGTTGTTCCCTGTGGTATAATCAGATCATTGCAGCAACGTACTCTTGTTACATCTTGTTCAGAAATGGATTTCACAGATGTTTTTCATCCTGTTCGCTCCAGTTGTGTTGATTATAATTTCCTATCACTGCACTTGTTGCAGCAATTAAAATGCTAGTGATAATGATGTATTTCTTCCAGTGTGTCACCATCACATAATCTAGAACAACTTAAAATGTTGTTTTGTCACAGACCCAAGAAAGAGAGGCCAAGGCAGAGATGAGGAGGAAGGCCAAAGAGCTGCAGCAGGCTAGGAGGGACGCTGAGCGCTCTGGAAAGAAGGTGCCTGCCTT